>JAPUBX010001875.1:0-20329 GCA_028672205.1 Proteocephalus fallax | reverse complement strand
CCAATTGACCAAAGGGTCGGCGGTGAGATATATAGCATTAGCCGTAACTAAAACGAGCGAATTGACTTCACGGCTTAATAACTTCGGAAAGACAGATTCGGTGAAGTCAGACTTAGCACTGGTCGTCAAAAACACTTCAGGCCAACGTAAAAATGAATCCATCACGAAAAGAGCATAACATTTGCCGATAAATGGTCCTCAATAATCAGCATATATGGATCCTGGCCATCGAGACATGTTAGAAGGCCAATTATATAACAAGATAACACCTTCGTCATTTACGTCTAAAGGTTTGAAAAGTAATTCAAGGTTCTATGCCTCTCGTCCTTTCACACACTAGCCATCTAAGCTGTTATTTAAATAATGCCCGATTCTATTACTAGCTCGTTTGCTAAAATAAAAATTTCAAATCCTGGTAGCTCATTGCAAAAGCTAACTTTACGTCAGATGCGGTGGAAAATACAATGTGAATTACTGGAAATAAATAGAGAAAACATCATTCAACTTCGTCTATTCCAATAAAATCAACAGATTATTCCAGGTTGCTAGGGGCAATTGATGTCACGTGAAATATATTTGGTGTACTTTTTACGAAACCGTGGCCAAGATAACTTGTATGCCGGTGTGCTGCAACACGGGAGCAGCATTATCATTTTCAAGAACGGAACTCGTGCAACAACGACTATGCGGGGACATTCTTGTGGAACCTTTTACCAAAGACGCCAATCATTGATGGGGTACACAAATCGTAGGACTTCAGAAGATTGTCACGTTAATCGGGATTCCATTACTGCCCAGAGAGATTCCCTGTTTACCCAGTAAAATGCCGCCCGGAATTCCTTGAAATTTGCAATGGTTTGCTGTTGGTTCTTGTGACGATGTTCCAGTAATCTGTGCAGGGTGCACATCTGGTCCACACATCGTCGGCCGCGACGACAGACTTCTTCGTTTGGGGGGGGTACGAGTGTCTGTCGCTGAAGTCAAGCGGCTTAGCAGGAGTCCTGGGAATACTTTCGCGTCTTTGTCGATGGAAGTATAATAAACGCAAATTTTCGAGTTTGTAAGCGAGCTATGCTTGATCTGATGTATTCAAACATTTAGGCTTACGACGTCTTATAAGTGGATCCTTATGAGACGAAGTTTTCTTATTTTGTCTATTTCCTCGTTATACGACGTTAGAATACTTGAACTGATCTCCACTTACGAAGAAACTTTCGGATGGTGAGACCATTAAATCTGTTTTTTTATATATGCATCAAAAATTAATTTAACGTCCATTTAAGTTGAAATTTGTTTGCCTCGCTATGACCTGGTTTTACTGATTGATAAAATAGAAAGATGATAATAAAAACATGTTGGTTAGCTTAAAATCATAGTGAAGTCACTAAATGGTGTATAAGGAAGAATGTTTGCTCTTTTATACGAAATGTGGACTGGATTAGAGCATTTAAATCGATTAAAAATCAATTCGCCGCTGAAATTGAATTTATAAATTCCGATAAAAATTTATTTAAAAGTACAACATTGCGTTGAGTTTTTCAGGGTTGTTGTGTTGTTTATAAGGATGTTGTTTTGGTTGTGGGTAACGGTGTTTTAGAACCACGTGTTTCAATCGAGGATTCTCAGCGACAGATCGTAGGCATCGCGCCTTGGCGGCGGTTCCGGCTCTAACTATTGGTTGAATAATAATCAATATTATTAACTCCCGACATTCATCGAGAAATTCTGATTTTTGGCCACGTCTTCTTATTCCCACTACCCAGCCCCCTATAAGTTGATAGAACACCCCCGTTTATCACCGAAACACACAAGGCAGGTTTACTCACAAGTAATTATGGGTTTTTTATTTCTCGAATAACGGGCGATAACTCTTTTATCGAACCCGATATTCCCTAGAAAACGAATTGTAAAGTAGGTTTTCTCTCTTTTTAATCAGTCATGCTAAAGAGCCGTCTTGTTTTGTTTCACATCACATATAATGGAACCGAAAGCTAATTTTCCAAAATGCCAGCGGTAGTCCTTAGAAAACCACTTCCGAATGCAGTTATGTCAGTGCTGTATGCGAATGATAATTCTATTATTAATATTTTAGTAAAAATTTGTATTCGTTGAGGTCCTAAATATCGCAAGTCGTTTGGGTTGCTGGTTTGGTTAAAAAACCCGGAAAGACTAAATCACCGACAACAGTCTCAGCTATCTACGAAGGCCAAAGACACCCGCATGCAAAAGCTTCCCCAAATTGCAACACCTCAGACGACAAATAACGCTCTCAGCAAGGCTTTATCGGTAAAATACTGGTCTGAGGTGGCAGGGAACACTTAGAATTCTGGGAGCTCTTTCGCCCTTTCCGGAAAAGTGTAAATGTGGTCGCAATTTCAAGTCGAACAAAAAGTTGACATTGGTATTCCTTTTTATTCTGGATACAGATTAACCAGTTCGAAAGGTAAGGTATCAAATTACGTCCGGAATAAATGCATATTCTGTTCAACTTTGCAATAACGCCAGTCAATATATGAGGTTTTATTTATTCGTACAGGGAAGGTGTATTTTGTCCGTGGATACGACGACACAGAAGAAGACAACGAGGAGGTGCGGTCAACCGTGACTGTTGTGTATCCCACGACGGGTGGTATCTCAGAGGGTCCGCCACTCTTGGCCGCCTCGATCGATTCAATTTTCGAGGAGAAAGACAAACATTACAATTGGGGCCACGGGTCAACACTTGGTTATTGGGTGGCGCTGCTGAACAGGGTATAGGTATCCCTCTCTTCACAGGTTACTCGAGCTCATCCACTCCGGGTCGATGACTAACGTTGGGGTGCTTGGGGAAGGTTAGAAACTTGTCGGAACATTTTATCGTCTACTCGGGTACATCGATGCCATTAGGTTATCACAGGAAGCTGTTACCATTTTTTTCTGTCGTGATTCGCCTTTTCTATCAAACCAAATTCGTCGGTAATTCATGTTTTACAGACGGCCGAAAATGACGACAGCCTTATCTCTATCGCAAAATCGATTTTAAGTCAATTGAGGCAGTCCAAAAATGTATTAAGAGACATGGTTCGCACGACATTCTTTTAAGACGATTTTCTAGTTTGGTGTTTTTTTGTGTGTTAAAATCTACTGGTCGTTTTCGGTGACGTCTCAATAAGTTGGTATCTACATGTTATGAGAGAAACTGTCCAATTTTCTTGAATCGCCATTTGACAAAAGATAATTGGACCAAAATGTCGCCGATGACACAAAAAGGAATGTTTTATTTTTGTCAACCGTCAAAGGTAAGCGCCTTCATTTGTGCTGTCTTGCCTTGTTGAAGTAAATGCAGCTTCTAATCGATGAGTGGTGCGATCAAACAACCAACGAGTTGCTTCCGGTACAGTACACGGGAACACATTTCACTTATTTTCGGGTACATTTTACGATTTATTTGGTTTGTGTGTAAAATTGACAGCCGGGAGATTCAGTCAGGAGGAAATGCTAGTAAGACGACACACATGGACTAAACGACAACTTGGCAGTCATAAGAGACGACACACAGGAACGAAACGACTGCTCGGCAGATCGAAAAGAAGACATACAGGAATAAAACGACACCTAGGCCGTTTGGAGAGTCGACACACATACCAAAAAACGACTACTAGGCAGCCCTGAGAGACGACACACAGGAACAAAACGAATACTAGGCAGCTCGAAGAGACGACACACAGACCCGAAACGTCTACTCGTAGTCCTAAAAGACAAACCAGACCCGAAACAACTACTTGGCAGTCCTAAGAGACGAGAAACAGGAACAAAACGCCTGCTAGGCAGCCCGAAGTGACAACAGCTTGTCGGAGGACCTGCGCCTCCAATCGAGCCAATTGTGTTGTGCTCCACTAGCCGACGAAACGCTTTTTTTCCTTTTATTTGGCAGGGTGTAACAGCTGCATACAAACCCCAGATGTGGATCGCAATCAAAAGGTCGCGGACTCAAGGAAACTAAGCCTAGATAGAACACGCATTAAGAAACTCGAAAGACTTTATCACAAAAAAATACTCCCTTACCATCTTCCAAGGCCATCGAATCTTGCCTTCACAAAAATCTCCCTTCTTCAGACAAACGCGACGCAAGGCTAGACCGCAAAAACTTCTCATCCGAAGTGCCGTAAAGCACGCCGATCCAAGTGTACATGACCTGCTTGCATATTCTCTGCAAGCATTGGGTTTTGGTATTAGATAATAGAAAACCTCGGATTATCACTGAAACACACAAAGCAGGTTTTTTATTTCTGGAATAACGGACGATAACTCTTTTATCCAACCCGATATTCCCTAGAAAGACGAATTGAAAGGTAGGTTTTCTCGCATGCAAAGGCTGCCCCAAATTGCAACATTTCAGACGACAAAAAACGTTCTCAGCGAGGCTTGACCGGTAAAATACTGGTCTGAGGTGGCAGGCAACACTGGGAGCTCTTTCGCCCTTTCTGGCAAAGTGTAAATGTAGGGAAAAACGAAGAATGAGGCAAAAATGACAGTGATCTCCAGCTGGTCGCAATTTCAAGTAGAACAAAAAGTTGACATTCGTATTCCTTTTCATTCTGGGTGTAGATTACCAGTTCGAAAGGTAAGGTATCAAATTACGTCCGGAATAAAAGCATATTCCGTTCAAATTTGCAATTACGCCAGTCAGTATATGAAGTTTTATTTATTCGTACAGGGAAGGTGTATTTTGTCCGTGGATACGACGACACAGAAGAAGACAACGAGGAGGTGCGGTCAACCGTGACTGTTGTTCATCCTCAGAGGAGTGGCATCTCAGAGGGTCAGCGAATCTTGACCGCCTCGATCGGCTCAATTTTCGAGGATAAAGACAAACCTGACATTTGGGGCCACGGGTCAACACCTGGTTATTGGGTGGCGCTGCTGAACAGGGTATAGGTATGCCCCCCCCCCAAAGGTTACTCGAGCTAATCCACTCCGGGTCGATGTCTAACATTCAGGTGCTTGGGGAAGATGAGGATTTTGTTGTGAACATTTGATCGTCTACTCGGGTACACTGATGCAATTAGGTTATCACAGAAAGCTGTTACTATTGTTTTCTGTTGTTATTCGCCTTTTCTTTCAAACCGAATTCGTCGGTAATTCGTGTTTTTCAGACGGCCGTTAATGACGACAGCTTTATCTCTATCGCAAAATCGATTTCAGGTCAATTGAAACAGTCCAAATATATTTTAAGAGACAAGGTTCGCACGACATACTTTTAAGATAATTTTATAGTTTGGTCAAACTCTACTCGTCGTTTTCGGTGACGTCTCAATAAGTTGGTAGAAACTGTCCAATTTTCTTGAATCGCCATTTGACAAAAGATAATTCGACCAAAATGTCGCCGATGACCTTTCGATATTTGTTTTGGTGTGACACATAAAGGGAATGTTTTATTTGCGTCAACCATCAAAGGTAAGCGCCTTCCTTTGTGCTGTTTTGCCTTGTTCAAGTAAATGCAGCTTCTAATCGATGAGTGGTTTGATCAAACAACCAACGAGTTGCTTCCGGTTGTACACGGGAGTAAATTTAACTTATTTTCGGGTACATTTTACGATTTATTTGGTTTGTGTGTAAAATTGACAGCCGGGAGATTCAGTTAGGAGGAAATGCTGTGAACTTAAAGTATACAAATTAAGAACACGTTGACGACACCTGGCCGACACCAATTTATCGTTACCAGAAACAACTATCGTAGAACCGTCGGTGACGGAACTATATTTCGAGGCATAATTACCACAAACTATCAGATTCATCTCGAAACGACTCGAACAAACAATAAATAAAGATCGGGTGAAGTAGTTTAACATGTAACCCAATGATCCCAATCGATAAGGGGACGAAATAACCTTTTCTCTGTCCGAGGGATGAATCTGGTAGACGATGCAGTGGTTTCGGATACGAGACAACGGTGCAATTATGCAGACATCGGCGTCAGAAGTGAAGAGTTGTGGTCCAGAAAATCTGTCCAGACTTCCTGCTCTTGTGTTTGTGAAGCGCGCCAGAGGAAAGAAGAATGTTTTTTTTATTGTACCAAAGCTGCCGCTTTACCCGGCAGATGCCGTTAATGACCTCTGCCTTACACTTGAGAGTCCGTTCGGTAATAACGACTCCCCACGCAAACCGAAGATTACTTTTACGAGAGAGTCGAACAAGTATACGAAGTTCCATTAAGTCTACGAATCCCCTGATATAACCCTCACCGTTCTACGTAGAACCGGTAAGATCCTTTTCCTAGAACTTCGGTTAAGATGTTAACTCTATAGTGGTGGGTCGATAGTGGCACACATAAGAATTCGTTGTCTTAAGCACATTATCTTTACGCGGAAGCATCATTTAGTCGTACTTCGTCCACAAACTAGAATTGCTATTCAACTTCACTGCCACACTTGAAACGCACTATGCTTCCTTATCGATTTCTTCTCGTAAAAGGCAACGACAATGACACCTCGATGATATACGTTGTTTTCATCACAGCCGTACGTCTTTAATCTGAGTAAATCTGAATACATCTTCGTTATGCGTTTTATTTAAAATTAAATAATATTTATCGGTTGCTTCAAAACCGCAAACCACGACGACACCTTCAAATTTTCTCCAGGAGCATCGCAAAATTGAGTCCAAAAATGAATAAAAAAGCATTGTTGTTTTTTCGTCTTGAAAAAGTCCTGCGGCGTCTGGTGTCTTGAAATTTGCTACAGAACACAGGGACTACGCCGACAAGGATGAGACTTAAATGGCGGTTTTTTTGTAAATATCTGGAGCATAAAAAGTGAAAATAACACTTTCACATATCTAATTTTATTTCTGTGCGATAGATACTTCATAAATTGCATAGCTAAGAACAGGTTTTACTGATTGATAGAATCTTATTTAAAAAAACATCTATCGATCATATCGCTATCAAATATTACGGTCTAGTTAAACATTATTAGACAATAAAATTAATAGAAAATGCATCAATCTTTGCTTAGAATATTAAATTATAAGTTTTAACTCCGTGCCAATTAGAGAAAATGCAATGCTGGAAACTTGTGTTTTGGCTTTGAAAAATAATGTTCGCCTCTGTTGGCTAAACATTGAATCGACGGTATGCATGAAAACATGTCTTCTCGCGAGATACGAGTAATAATTATTTTTTAATAATTGTAGTGGCTTTATTGAGGTGACACGGACCGAAAATTTCAGCAGTGTGATTTCGTTATTGGAGAATTAGAGTAAAATCCTAGTCCCAAAAGTGACAATGCTCATTTCTGTAGAATGCTAATTTCGAAACCTCCGCAAAATATAAATTCTATGCGTCTTTTATGAGTGTGTCCTAATATTCTAGACCGATGTAGCGCGAAAGTAAAAAAATTAAAACAAACATCTGGGATTTTATTAACCCCATCAATCTTGAATTGCATTTAAACTGGATATGGTTTCCAATTTAGAGTAAGACTAACACTCGTTTGCTACTTCATTCGATTTCAGTGGACCAGAACCCGAAACAAATTACATCCTCCAACAACCGTATATTCATAGGTTGTCCTCGTTTGAAATGTTCAATTTAGATATGGACATCATATCACCTACATTTAAAGCGGTTGCTCTTCTTGTCGTACAAAAATCGGTCGACGACTTGAAAATAACGACAAACAAAAGTTGCTAAGCTGATGCAAACCATGAATTTCAAGTGCTTCGATCAATGCGTGAAGAATGAGTGGGACGCTCTCTAATCACAGAAAAATGGCTGCTGTTGATATTGGGTGGATCGGGCTGTTTTATGCGATTGCAAAACAAACAGGGCAATCTGGACTGCTTTTTCTGTTCCCCAGAGGTGCTCTGAAAACCGGGCTGACCGTGTGGAGCTCCCAGTAGTCGGGATTGTCACCTCAATTATAAAATACGCAAATGCAATTACCTACCTATTGTATTATCAGTAGGCGAAGTACCACCCGAAAACTCACCCATTCCCTCGGCAATCCTCCTCTGGAGCTCCGCGGGGGTGAGAGCGTCCACGGAGGAGGAGGAATTAGACCCCCCCGTGGACGCCGTTGCTTTGTTTCCGAGGAAGTTGGCGATGCCCTTCAGGAAGGGGGTCGCCGCGGCCGGAAGGAATCGAAACCTGGAGGAATTCGCGTCCAGATCATCAGCCGAGTTCGCCGGATCTGGCCCAGTCACTGCTGCGGTATCGATGGCTCCAATGACATTCGGATCGCTCGCGTCGCGACGCAAACCATGTTCTTTGAGCAAATAGAATAAAAAAAAGGTCGGTGCGGGTGACCTAATGCGATAACCAAAGAGACAGGGTTTTGGGGACTGCTTTCTCCAGCCATTCAATTCGATAACGTGCGTCCGGCAAGGCGAAAACATTGACCCTAGGAGATTGATCTGATCAGGTCATTTTGTCAGGCAAGGGAAACTGGTCGATAGTTTCAACTGAACTAACCCCTCTTCCAATGTATAAATCTCTAAAGTGCTCTTGTCGGTTACCACAATGAAAACGCATCTCGTGACTTATCGCGTCCGCGCTTTCTCCCAGTGACGATCGCCTCGAGTCTTCGCCGGGTTTCAGAGTCTGGCAGACTCGTCATGCTCCTAAAAAGACTCGCCTCAGTGAGGAAACCGTCGCTGGACTGCTGTTTGTGACGACGAAAGGACAGCGAATAGGAGAGGACTTCTGAGGACTCTGTGTGGTCGGGGGAGGCAAGGGGTTTGCGGAATTCACCGCCGGATTTACGACAGCGACCAATTGTCGAAGACGCGGTTGCCTCATCGGAAATATAACCGTGACAAAAGTGCCCTCGTTGGTGGCGTGTTCGAAATGGTAGCCATCGAGGCTGGTGCCAAAATTGGATTCCGTCACATCAGGGGATTCACGGTTCTGGTGATAATGGTAAAAGTATTCGTGAAGGCTCTTAGGATAGTAAATCACCAGACAGCTGAGTCCGAGGTGACCAGACCAGTCCATTGATCGGCAGGACGACGCATAGAGCAGTTGAAAAACCTTGGATGATGAATAGATCCACAGAGGTTAGGATGGAGCTGGTTTATTTGGCGCTGTTTCGAAAGCTGGAGAACGTGTTGGAGATGTGGACGAAACGGATAAGACCACTACTAACAAAGAGACAGTAGAGCTTCCATTGGCCCAAATCAGCCGAATTGCCATCGAACTGAGCTATCTTGCAGAGTCATTCACCTGATTTGTAAGTTGGCGATGCCTTTCAGGAAGGGGGTCGCACCAGCCGGAAGGAAGGAATCGAAACCTGGAGGAATTTCCGTCAAAATCATCAGCCGAGTTCGTCGAATCTCGCCCAGTCACTGCGATGGCTCAAACATGCCATCTAAACGAGCTATCTTGCAGATGCATTCACCAGAATTGTGGAGTTGTTCTTTAAAAAAAATGTAAACACAAAATGATCGTGTCATTTTATGCCGTGGGTTGTTTTGAATGCGAGGAAAGTTTTATTATTGGGAGATTTATTTTGGTGATTATGGGGGGGGTCTTAGCCAGTCTTACGCAATCAGTGGAAGCTCGCCGCAAGCCAAGAAATCGTGGACCTCTCGCCATCGCCAGATAACTGTCGTCAACCGCCTTAATACAAAATGTGTAGATGAGCGAGGACGATAGCGGAGTGTTGTTACTGCCTCAGGGGCTGTGGGCTAGTTGAGGGAAGAATTGAAGTATTTTTTGTGGAAGGTGCATCCAATTAAAATTCTGTTTATTTCTTAGAATTAGACTTACGTATATACCCTGTTTAGCAACGTCTTGAATATCTTAAGATGGAGATGTTCCGAGGATTTTTTTTCGAGATCCTCAAAATTTACTTATAATTAAGAGGTTGGGTCTTAAACGAAACAAATGCACCAACCATTCTTTAACAACGTATATTCTTCTAACCAATTGCTATGTTTGAGAATCTCTTACGGTGTTTTATTTAATTAATATATTGTCGGTGGTCAACGGGATTTTTTGTGTAAAAAGATTGTGTTTTGAGGTGGATTTCATTTTGATATGAAGTGGAAATTTTACACTCTTTGTAGCATTTTCGAATTCCTTGAAATAGCGAATGAGTTACTTCAATTTCTGTTCGTGTAATTCCGAAAATTTGGTGAGAATATTGGAATAGGCTCGAAGCATGTTGTGATCTCAGTGCACTTTCATCAGTTTGAATATATTGGCGATTTTATGTCGGAATATTTCAGAAATTATGTATTATTACGGTTACATTACGGTAACAACGAAGAAAGGCAGAACACATTTCGAATCCTTTTTATCGTCGTCCAACACTTATGCGAGCTCGCACCTTCTCCGATGTCCTTTTTATAAGATTCAAAAACACAAACTTCGAGCATTGGCTTTCGTTCCTGTAAATTCCATTAAGCCGTTACACTACAAGGTTTCACTCACGTGCCCGCTTACTAATGTGGATTATTTGGGTCAGACGATCCGGATGGTTTTGCTATCAAAATCATTGACATTATTGACTTCGCCGATCATCTCTTTTTGTAATAAAATAGGAAATCGAAATATCAGAACTGATATTGGCTTATTAAATCCTATAAGATGAACATTTATTTATTAACTGTCCTTTTTACGTCATTTAGGACAACGAATCGCTGACCTATGAAATGAATACTACTTATAGCAATAATATTGACGGTATCATTGTGTTATCTTTGAGGCCTCGGGGGTCTACGCCAAAAGAAAGACCGAAATATTAAGGGTACCAAGGTCCCTGCATTTAACTGAAAATATACACAGAAGTTTTATATGTGATTCCAGTAACGGCAAATTTGGTAAATACGGCCAACTGAAAAGATAATTATTTAACGATAAGTGTATCCTTCATGTATCACCAATCGTAAAGTCAAGAGCTCGAAGCCATTATTCCAGTTCCTATTTATGCCTACCCTGGAAGCTGACAACATCACGATACTGAACAAAGCGAATTACTGTGGGAAGAATTTAAGTGTCACAAAAGACCAGGCAGTAAGACAGCGTCAGGCGTGTGTGGATGTTAAATAACGTGACACCTCCAACAGTTGAACAAGAGGCAACATTGATTGACAAAAGGTGAGGAGGGATGCCACGCCCCCTTGTTTAAGAGGCGAGGCTCTGCACGAACCAAACTGATACAATGCTTAATAGCAAGCTTCAAACTCACTTTATCGAAGTTGAATCCACGCAGCTTTTTCTTGCGTCCCTTCGGGGGACTGTCCGAGTCCGCCTGGGCCTTTTCGAGACCGGAGAGGCCGCGTGCGGTGGTCGAGCTTCGTCTGGGTGCGCGAATGCGTCGCCAGACAGGCGACGAGGGCCGCGGCGTCCAGGTCACAGTTTTGAGCGCTTCCAGCACACAAAGAACTTTATTCATAGGATTGCAAACAGACGCCCTACCAATCCGAGACATGAGTCAGTCAGAGCCAATGAACAAAATGCATCTGCGGTCGATTGATACCATGAGGCTTTAAAATTTGAAGTTAAAACAGGCTTGCCAGTGGAGTAACTGGAGTCGATGAGAAAATAAAAAAAATGGTTAGAATGGACGAGCTGGAGGTTGTTTGGAGAGCAGAGCTAAATACTACGATGGCTAAATTGATAACGCCTGATACTGATTTCGCTGTCAAATATTGCGGTTTAGTTAAACATGATAAAACAACTTAATTAATACAAAATGCATCAATCATTGCGAACAATATTAAATTATCAGTTATTAATCCGTGCCAATAAGAGAATATTCAGTGCTTAAAACCTTTTTGGCTTTCAAAAAGAATGTCCGCCTTTGTTGGGTAAACATTGCACCGACGGTATGCATGAAAATATGTTACTCACGAAATACAAGCAGTACTATTTCGTTATTGGAATATTCGAGCAAAATCATAGTCAAAATAGTGGAGTTGCTAATTGGACCAAAATTTCGGCAATGACCTATAAAAATTTATTCTGTTGTGACACATCTAGGGAATGTTTATTTGTTTAACCTTCGAAGTAAAGTGATTTAATTTGTTTCTGGCAGCTTCTAATCGACGAGTTGCTTGATAAAACAGCGAACAAGTTGCTTCCAGTAGTACACAAGAGAAAATTTAACTATTTTTCGGGTATATTTAACAATTGATTTGGTTTGTGTGTAAAATTGACAGAAACTACTATCGTAGAACCGTCAGTGACGAAATTATATTTCGAGCTTTAATTACCAGAAACGATCAAATGCATTTCTCGTAAGTTTGAACAAACAATAAATAAAGATCGGGTTAAATGGTGAAACATGTAACCCCATGATTCCCAATCGATAAGGGGATTAAATCACGATTTATCTGTCTGTAGGGCGATGCAGTGGTTCCGGACACGAGGCAAACAGGACATCTGTTCATGAAACGCGCCAGAGGAAAAACTAATGTTTTTTTATTCAACGTGCGCAAGGCTCAAAAACCAATGCCGCCGCTTAACTCGTCATATGCCGTTAATTAACTCTTCCTAACACTTGAGAGTCTGTTCGGTGAAAACGACCCCCGCGTTTACCGAAGATTTCTTTTACGTGAGGGTCCAACAAGTCTACGAATCTCCTGATATATCCCTCGCCGTTCTTTGTAGAACCGATAAGATCGTTTACCCAGAACCTTGGTTTATTTGTTGACTCTATAGGGGTTGGTCGATAGTGGCACACATGAGAATTCGTTTTCTAAAACACATCATCTCAACATTTAGTCGTACTTCGTCCACAAACACGACTTGCTATTCTACTTTACTGACACTCATCAAACGCACGATGCTTCCTTAACGATTTCATTTTGGCGAATGTAACGACAATGACACCTCGATGATAAATATTTTTTTTCATCTCAGCCGTCCGTCTTGGATATTAATTGATCTTAATAAATGTATACACATATACCGTTTTATTTGAAATTAAATAATATTTATCTGTATTTAGACGTCGTTGCTTGAAACCTTAAACCACGAAAAAACCCTCAACATTTTCAAGTTCTCCAGGAGAATCGCAAAACCGAGTCCAAGTGAATTTACCCAGAAATTTCTTATCAGTCGACTGAAAATGAATAAAAATGAAAAAAATGCGGATTTGTTTTTTCCTCTTGAACAAGTCTTGCGACGTCTGTTGTTTTAAAATGTGCTTCAGAACATAGGGACTACGCCGACAAGGATGAGACTTGAATGGTTGTTTTTTTGTGAGTAGCTTAATCATAAAAAGTGCAAATGAAACGTTCACGAATCTAATTTTATTTCCGCGCGATGGATACTAAAAAAATGGCATCATTTCATCCCTATATATCGTATTTAAAAAAACATGTTAGTCATCTTAACATCATACAAGCTACATCGATAATATCGCTGTCACATATTGCGGTCTAGTTAAACATGATTCGACAACTGAATTAATAGAAAATGCATCAATAATTGCTTACAATATAGAATTATCAGTTTTGACTCCGTGCCAATAAGAGAATATGCAATGCTGGAAACTTGTGTTTTGGCTTTCAAAAAGCATGTTCCCCTTCCAACCGACAGTATGTATGAAAAATGTCTACTCACGAGATACGAGTAGTACAATTTCGTTATTAGGATATTCGAGCAAAATCCTTGTCACAATCGTGCAGATGCGACTTTTTGTCGAATTTAAATTTGGAAACCTCCGCAAAATATATATTCTATACGTCTTTAAATAGTGTGTCGGAATATTCAGAACATCCTGGCCGATATAGCGCTAAACATAAATATTAACACAAACCTCTGGGATTTTATTAACCCCTCCGATCTTTAATTGCATTTCAACTGGATATGGTTACCAATTTCGAGGAAGAATAACACTCGTATGCTACTTCATTTGATTTCAGTTGACTAGAACCCGAAACAAAAATACATCCTCCAACAACTCTAAGAACAAAAAATACTGTGTAATCCTCGTTGGAAATGTACAATTTAGATATGGACATCATATCACCTGCATTTATTGCGAGATTATATTGAGTGTAAAGCTCTATATAGTCCGACACTGCTGCTGAAGTAGAATTGATTGATAAGGATTCGGGTATTCGTTTTTGACATAGTTGCTACGCCAAATTTGGTAGTATTCTATGGACGGTTGAATTAAACCTGAATATAGAAATGGTCTGGTAATAAACTCTGTAGGGGCCTTGTTAGTAGCAACCTGAAGGTTACGACGCTTCACCTGCCGTGGACCTAAACGCTAAAACAATTTTTCGACCACCGCAGATGTTGGCTGTTCTGCAAATGACTTTTCCAGCGACAAAGTCTCATCCAATTTACCGACTGTGGTGTTACCTGTCGTCATGGTTAGTTTTAGTTGAAGGATGAGTTCAAAAATCCCACCGTGCCAGAGGATAGAATAACGTCCCTTATTCTACGTAGGCTTGAAACAAAAAAACAATACCGCCAATGAAATATGCGTCGAATTTAACTGCGAAATCTCGGTGCACAAACACACGCAGAAGTCACTACAAGCCTGTCTTATTCATAAAAATTTCCAATTGCCGTTATTGGACATCTTAGGTGAATTGCCGACAACATTTAACAATGCATGACGCTCAACTGAAATAACACCGCAAAAGGCATCCTTAATAGTTCTGCTTTCGTCCATAAACTGCTATAGAATTTTACTGCGAAATATTTTTGATTTTATCACGTAAAATACAATGTACAGAAGGACGCTTCTCTGAAAAAGTCATCTATTTAAAAAAATACATTTCAATGGCAAATTTTATTTTATTTTTCGAATAGATGGTAGTGGCTTCATTACGGACAAAAACTTTCAGCAGGGGGAGGGGTCTTCAGCCATGGCGGTTTACCAGTAAACTAAATTTTATTCATTCAGAGTTTGGTGTCCTTAGCACAACTAGTCCTCACGCCTTCCAGGTGTAGGGGGGATTGACTGCCATAAATAAAAAAAACGAGAAAAGGAAAGCGTTGTTATAATATGAATTTAATTGCTGTGCTTAAAATGCATCAACGTTTTTTTATCAATATTAAGGCTTGATTTGCTAAAGGTAAGCCAACAACTACGACCCCATAGAAATTGACAGATCTTTGACATCAGTAGACTGAAACTGTTGGCAGCACGAATACAAATTTTGCGTTTGGAGTTATTGTGCTTTTCATGAAGAAGCCGCTTTCAGTTGTGAAACAAGCGATCGCTCGAGGGGTGTGACTTTACGAAACTCTACTAGGCGTTCGAAAGGTTGTTCCAACATGTCAAGGCAAGCACCGGCTGCAACGTAATCATTTCCAGGGTTAATCATTATTTATGTGGACTAGCTTATACCGACAACTTGTTTTATTGTTTAGTTCGACGGCAGGTGACGCGTCGTAACCTTCGGTAAAAACCTATTTCGTCCGCTATTTTTAATTAAGAAAGTGCGTTTCATTTACTGCCGAAAGTCGTCTACAAGTAATATTGCTGCGTTGCCAAACATTTTTTTTCACCCGACCTTAAATCTCGAAGAAAAAGAAGAAAGGACGCTACCACCTTGCTACCACAAGTAAAACTATTCCCAGAAGCAGTATAATTCTAAATGGCATCCATGAAGGTTCCGGCTTATCCTTTGGAAGGAACAGTGACCCACGCCAAAGAAAAAGATGAAATATTTCATCGATTCGAATTCAATCATTCATGATGTCAAAATCCATTAATTGCGCAACCAATATGTTTTAACTAAAGTCAATGTCGTACTAAATTAACTAAGATAATCTACAGGTAAGTCTTAAAGTTCAATGAAACTGGCTGTCATCAGAAGCTTCGTTAAGCAACAGTTTATTTAGAAGTAATCAACGTCCACGGTTGAGTTAAAACATATACAAATCAACTGCATCATAACAGATAGGCCAGAGATGAACGGGAAGTTTTGGTGAAGCGTACATCGTATACAATAAACGCTGCAACAGGTTGCCATGTAGGAACTATCAAAATAAATTAAGGAATCCTACAAAAACATGTGCCTTTACGACGCCTGAGTCTTTAATTTTAAGAGTGAGGTCTCCCTCACGAGGTAGTCAAACAAAAACATTAAGTCGGGATTAAGGCCCGGCGCAACTACGAAGTCCCACGTTAACCGCCCTCTCTTGTGAAAGAAGCTTATCGTGGCGATTTCATAACTCTTATGCGAAGGTTCGATATAACCTTGGAGGCCAATTAAGCTCGTAGGTCGGCCGCTGGCTAAAGTAGCGATTCGCATGGAGCATAGGGACAGGCTGGACCCCGAGTAAATTAGCCCGCCCACTGTTTTATTTCCTTGCATTATTTTTATAAGTATAAGGTCAGCTGGCCCAGGACCTACGAAGCCAACAGGTATACGTAGACGGTGTTTACTTTTGCGGCTTAGAGTCTGGCCTCGCCGGGCGGTATCGCTAGGGGTTTTCCCTTTTATTGCAGTGGAAGCTGCTGGGTCCCGCCTGGTTTGTTCTAGACGGAGAAAGTGGGAGTGTCGGGCAGAACTGCGGGAAGGACAAAGACCGATCCGAAAATAATTACAATTAAGGAATTATTAAAACACTTGAGGATGGGTTGACAAGGTCATTGTCTTCCGACGAATATGAAAAACATCAACTAAAACAAGTGTGTCATCATTTTGAAAAAAACAAGATTCCTCTTGTTGCCATAATGCAAATGTACGGCTGCATTGAACATGCACTGTGATCAAATCAAACCAAGAACCTCTAAATCGTGATTAACAATAATCGGGCAAAGTTACCAACAGACTAATTTAATTCAAAGGAATTCAAATACACTGGCCCCGCCATTAAAGTATAAATCTCTGTATTGCGGGCCACTAATTTGTTAAATATTCAAGATTAATTAATATGTTTATAATATTGACACAAATACGAATTCACATAAATAAATATGTATTGCACGACATTTTTGTTTTATCACAGCCAACGTGGGCGTTATATACGTGCGCGTCATAGGATTGTTAAATCTAGGGCGCATTTAGCGTAGACTCGTTTAAAATCCGTTAATAAATAATCCAGCGTCATTATCGTTCTGAAGTATTTTGACTACCAAACTCTAGAGGGAAGCCTCCCTCATGAACTTAAAGACTCGCGGGGTCACCTTCGACACAGCTAACGCAGAACCCAGGAACCGGGGTAAACGCTAAACCTATCGACATCCCAGGAGCGCCTAAGGAACGTCAGAACCTTCGGGACACTTTCGTCCTTTCTAAGGCCGAAGTGGGGCGCATCCACGAGTTTCAGTGCGATATCCCCACGACTGGCGAACCGTTCCGACACACGTATCGCTCGATAAAGTATACGCATCAGGAGGAGTTTAAGCGTCGAGTCCAAGAAATGCTACTCGCAAGGGTCATACAACCCAGCGTGAGCCATAACGCGAGTCAAGTGCTCTTCTACCGGAAGGGTGACGGAACGTGGCGCCTATGCGTTGACTGTCGAAAGTTGAACAGTCAAACCGTGAAGGTCGAGACGCCGATCCCCAAGCCGAGGGACATTATGGCGAGGCAGGGAGGGTCCGCCGTATTTACTTCGCTGGACCTAGCTAGCGGGTACTGACAGATAGGCGTAAATCAAAGGATCGCCACAAGACAGCCTTCGTTACACCACGGGGCTGTACGAATATAACGCCATGCCCTTCTAACTCAGAAACGCCCGAGCCATATTCCAGCGGGCCATAGATTCCTTATTCAAAGGGCTTACATTCGCGTCTGCGTACATAGACGATATCATTGTGTTCTCGAAGACGCGCGAAGACCATGTACGCCACCTCCAGAAAACCCTCCAGATACTGCGAGAAGCCGCATTTAAAGTAAAACCCTATTTATGCAAGTGGTTCCAAACCACTGCAAAATATGACGGGCACATCATCTCGGCGGAATGGGTAACGTCCATTCCCGACCAATGAACGCGAGCGAGCGACATTATTCCGCGACCGAGCGCGAATGTCTCGCCATCGTATGGGCTATAAACATGTTTGAAGATAACGTACACGGGCGAAGGTTTACCGTTGTAACTGACCTCAATTCCCTGGTGTACCTGCACTGATCTAAGGACGTCACCCTACTGTATAGCACTGTTGCTGATGGCCCTCCAGCGCCACGATTTCGCGCTGCGGGAAAGTTGAACGTAGTCGCCGACGCGCTATCCAGGATGCCGGACGAGGACAATACGCAAGGGGACGAGGCGGTCCAACAGACACCAGAACTCCTTAACGAACAAGACGCTGCACTCAACTTCGCCGGCCTAGGGCACGCCGAGACTAAGTCCACGGAACCGATGGCACTGTCCGAGGAAAAAAGTTTTACCCTGTCGCCCGACGCCGAATTTAGCCGCTTACAAAAGGAATCCGCCAAGGAGTTCGGCGAACAAGAAAACCTTGTGAAAATAGGACAAAACCGCCTCCAGAAAATATGGAAACTCTGTTCTACCGGACATACACATTCAAAAGCATACCGCGAGAACAAATCTACGTGCCCCTGAATATGCGGAATTTCGTACTTACCATCATGCACGTCCAGAACGTACAAGACGAATTTCAAGGACGAACCATGTCGTCCGCAATCCATTTTTCCGTCCGGATTTCTCCTGGATACAAAGAAATACGTCCAAAATTCAGCAGATGCCAAGCACCCGCTTAGCAAGCAGAGAATATTCGAATTTGCCGCCTCGATAAAACATTTCTGCCATCGTTTCAGAGTCCTCCGATTAAGGACGACCCAATACCACCCCGACGGAAATGGGATAGTTGAAGTGTTCCATCGCAGCATAAATTCCCGAATGAAGAGGATCTGCGAAGACGGTTCGGAGAACTGGCGAGAGAGGCAAGCAGAAGCACTTTGTGCCTATCGAACGACGAAACAAAGTACGACGCGCAATAGCTCGTTCGAGGTCTAACTAGGACAGAGACCCCGGGGACGGCGTGCGTATACCAAGAGCGGTCCCGGCGTACATCAAACGCTCTATCGAAACGATGTTAAGGTCTTCAACGGGCTGCCGGGACGAGAGAGCCATTCATAAATCAATAGACAAAGCAAACGGAATCGTAAAATTTTTATTTTTGTATATATATAATGCATGCTCTTAAACTTCAGGGCCGGTAAACGCCCCCAAGGTCGAAGCCGTGCGAGACCAGGGAACCCTCCTTGGGGGAATTGGTGTGGAAGAAAACAATCTTATTTCATTATAACTAACGTTTTTAATAAGCTTTAACACGACTCCTAATAGCTTTTTGCAATGGTCGTTTTTAATATCGATAAATGGGTTTTTGTTTTAATGGGACCGGAGCCGTGCTGAATCATGGACTTCTAGAATCGTCCTGCAACGTACGGTGCGTTTTGGTTTTCATTAATGCCTTTCCGTATTTGCATTGACAAAATGACGAAATCGGCGAAAACGCATACTAAGAAGCTCCTGCCCGTAATGGCCGTGTTTACGAGAAGGTCGACCAGTATCTTCTTCGCGCGAGAATACAGAAGAAGACAGACAGAATACATTGGAGGAGCGAGTCCGCAAACTGACGTTAGTTGTAGAGAAGCTCGAGTCAGAGCAATGACGACGCTTGCAGTACCCCGTGGTAGAGCCAGAAAAGACAATGAGTACCCAGGTAAACCTCCCGCGGCACAGCTCCCCAAACTCCGTTACCCCCGGCCCTGACACGCATGCTGTACTTCCCTCGTTCGTGATGAGCCACGACGCTTCTACAGTTAAAAGCCCAAAAGATCGGTTTTAATAATTTACACATAACTAGGACGCCCATACAAAGGTACAACATGAACCGCGATTACATATTCATCTTAGAAAGTAAATTTTTTTACGTTAACATACATCTCCCTCAAGAAAGGAGGCCAATCCATTCCGGATTCTAAAACGCGCTTATGTCGTCAAACTTCTTATAAACTAGCACAGGCAAACGGACACAAACTCCAGGTAGTTGCTCAACTCATACACTACACGGTGTTTACATCCCATCCAACCTAGTTGTGGCACTTAATGCGCTGTCTTTGTTCTCACACGATTCCTTAAATGTCTACAGATTGGTGGAAGCGGAGAAACAGTAACTAGTTTATTTGAATTATAACGAAGGCAGTTCGGGAAGAATTATTGGACAACTGTTTCGGCTGACGACGTTTCAGCAGAGGTTCTGACTTAAGACGAACTTGTCCACAGAAATGCTTTGAGTATACATGAATACAAGTAAACCTCTGGACCAGTAACGAAAAAAATACTACGAGTAAACCTCGGAACATAAAAGGAATGATTACCAGTTATGACCGTCAAACGGATGATTTGATTGTAGGAATAACACTGTTACTTATTTAATCAAAAGCAAAGCGCGGTTGT
>JAPUBX010001874.1:0-26047 GCA_028672205.1 Proteocephalus fallax | reverse complement strand
GCGACTACGCAAACTTCTACAACTTCTTCGACTATTTATACTTCTACTAAAACAACAACGCTGACTGCTACTACGCCTTCAACTTCTACTACAACTGCTACGACTACAACAACTAAAAACATTCCCAAAAATCCTTATTAAATGGACATCCGCCCTCTTGGTAGAAGGAGAAACACTATCGATTAATGCTTTGTCGGCAAATTGGGTCTGTTTTAACAGCCTTTTCAGCAAGTAAATGGCTTATTCAAAGGAGGTGAAAAACCTACCATTTTCTGGCGTCGCGTCTTGATTCCCAGTCGCTATGGCCTGAATGTGGCCGTCATGCTGAAAAAGAAACAAATACATACATGCTCAATGGTGCCGCGCGAACAGCTGTCATAAAACCAAAGGTTGCGATTAAATGCGTGCGAGTGATTGGTCGACAGGTGGTTTGCTGTTGGCGTAAAGAATAGGCAGAAATAAGTGCTGGAATGCACTTCGCAAACCGGTGCCGAGATTCTACGGATTGTGTCACAACCCACCGGAACACTGGCGCTCCCAAAACGCACTCGAATAGCCGTCCAAGCGCCATGCGCGTCCAATGCAATCCATGGACAACCACCCACTCCTCGAATGCGCCAGAAAAATTCTTTCAACTTCCTCGGGTAAAACGACAGACAGATTGTAATAAATAATTCTGCAAACAATGTGGACAAATGTGATACTGTGTCGTTATACATGAAACCTTGAACGGCACCTGAAAAGTCACCAGGAAAAGTTGTATCCAATCCATCATGGACCCTCTTTTCAGCTGAATCTGGGAAAAGCTCAAATAATAATTTAAAGTTTAAACGAACATAAAATACACCGACCGCGGATGCGCTCGCTGGTTTCTATAACTCTAAACCTGCGATTTGTGAATAAGGTAAAAACTTTCACATAATAGGCAGACAGGATGCAACGATCGGTAAATTCTTACCGTTCGTAATGATAAGTTTGTTTAATGGTCGGCAATCCATACTTTCAAGATTCGTTTTGACGGTGCAGTTATCGTTCTTTCAACAAACCAATCCCAACTTTCAACATTGCATCATAAGATCTGTGTTCATAATCCATTATATTATAATGATAAAGAGGACGAAGCAACCCTGAAATAGTATTCTTCTCCTCACGAGGAAAACGACAACGGAGGTTGAGGCACTATCTGATACGCAGGCCGACGAAGAAGACGAACAAGCAGACGATTTCTCAATCACCACACAATTGCATGCAAGTGCGCACTACACTCGCAATTTTATTGGCCGATCGTTACATAAAGACGACGACTACGAACGTGAATCAACGGGTGACTGGCGCCACTCATGAATCTTCTCAAAGCTTCACGAGGCTCCACCGCGGCTGGTCCCGACAGGATCGCCCCCGCGATTCTTAAAATCTGTCACCGCGAGATTTCTCCAATTGTGACCCAGCTTGTGAATCATTCGTTAGGGAATGTTCCTTTCCTTCGGAATGGAGAGACGTCGCTATAACACCGATTCCGAAACCGACTAATGGTTCCGCCAGACCTGTGAAGCACAGACCTATCGCAAACTCATCCGTGTGGTTTGAGAAGCACCTCCTCTCTAAATTAGATGACACGCTTAAAACTGCCGATGACCATTTTCAGTTTGCTTATAAATCAAATCGAAGCACTCTGGACTCCGTGTCTTCGTTATTGCACACACGTCAATCTTCCACTTGATGCCGGAGCGAAAGCCGTCAAAGGGGTGTTCTTGGACTTCTCCTTTGCTTTCAACACTATCTCACGCTCCCGCATCCTTTATTAACTAAGTGAAGATGGCGTCGAAGGATGGTTGATTAATTGGCTTCAAAACTATTTTTCTAATCGACGTAAACATGTCAGAGTCGGAAATGAAGCCTCATCCTCCTTGCCAAATAACTGCGGTGTACTACAAGGCGCTGTGCTATCTCCCTTCCTCTTCAACTATTACACGTCCAGCCTTCGGTCCCCTAACGACGCGACACTAATAAAATACGCGGATGACCTGACTTTGTGCCATCCATGCAAGACGCAAGGTGATTCTCAACAGCTCGAGCAGGCAGTCACTGAGGTACTTGAGTGGTCTTCCAAGAATGATCTTTTGCTGAATGCATCAAAATGCATCCATAAAATATTTTCCCTGACAGCCGCTGCCGACACCCCCGACATTGTCTTCACTACATAACTTCGCTTCGAGCCCAAAATCGAAGTATCTCGGGGTGATTTTTAACAGTCGGTTATCGTGGAGTGATCATGTCGATGCTGTCTTTGGTAAAAGCCGCAGTCTTTGCTTCCTTGTTCGCCGATTCAGGAGACTTGGTTTGAGCTCGAGCCATATAAAAACCTTCGTCCATGCCTGTATAATTCCCTTGATTGTATATTGTTCCCCAGTAATTTTCCCTGGCCTTAAATGCTCTGACTTTATAACCCTTCATCGACTTTTTAAAATAATCTCGTTTTCTAGCGGTCTGCCTATTCTCTCTATCAAAAAAATCATCGTTGAACGCCACTTCAATAACTGCTCATTAATCGCTGCCTGAATTTTAAATGACCCCTCCCATCCCCTCTATTCCAGTTTATCGGAATGTAAATCTCTTCGACCAATGCGCCGTCCATACAGTTCAATTCCAACAAGAACGGCGGCATATCGCAATTCGGTCATTCCCTATTTGTCCCGATTTTTAGTCTCACCAGACCAGGTTAAACAGGAACTACAAGACAATTTTCGCATCTAATATTTGTTATCCTGCCTTTTTTAATGCTGAAAGTTTTGGTCCTCGTGACCTCAATAAAGCCACAACAATTATTATTATTATTACTACAACTATTTATACTTCTTCTTTTTCTTATATTATTTTAACTACTAATTCTTATACTGCTACTGTTCCGAATTATAAATCTACTTTTACTACTTCTTCTACTATTACTACATTTTCAACAACTACTTTTTTTACTACTACTATATCTACTACTACAACCAATACTTCTATAAATTCTACTTAACTTATACAACTACTTTTAATACCACTATTTATACTACAAAAACTTAAACTACTACTTATACTTCTACTACTACGACTTATACTACTACTTTTACTACTACTATTAATACAACAACTACTTAAACTACTGATTCTACTACTACTACTTCTGCTTCTACTACAACGTCTTCTGTTTCTATCACTTCTACTTCTTAAACTTCTTATACTACTACAATTATTACTTATACTACAACTTCTACTACAAATACTACTACAACTTCTTCTTCGACTACTATAACGACTTATTCTACTCCTTCTTCTTCTACTTCTTCAACAATAACTTCAACTTCTATTACCACAACTACTTATACTACAACTTCTTCTACTACTTTTGCTACGTAAACTACAACTTTTCCTACTTCTTCTACTACTAAAACTACTACTTATACTACTTCTTCTACTACGTCTTCTTCTTCTACTTATACTTCTACTTTAACTACTACCTGTACTACTCCTTCTTTTACTACAACCACTATTTTTACTACTATTACTCCTACTACCAATACTTCTACTTATACTTCTGATACTTCTTCGTCTACTATTTCTACGACTTATACTTCTACTTCTTCATCTACAACAACTTCTAGAACTACTTATACCACTACTTTTTCACCTTCTACAACTACTTTTACTACTACAAATTCTTCTTCTACTACAACTATTTCTACTTCTACCACATCTTCTTCTTGTACTTATACTACTACTTCAATTACGTCACTACTTCTACTACGACTACTACTTCTTATTCAACTACTACTACTACGTCACCGGAGCATAAGCATCTTTTCGAATTGTATTCAGAAAATAAGCAGCTTTCTTTTCTTCAGCTAGATTATCTTGGGTTAAAGCCCAAATTTCGAAACGCATAATATATTCTGACACTTCTCTTTTAGTAGCATTAACTGATTAGAATTCGCGGTTCATTTTTGACATTGTTGCGACGCCAAATGTGATAGTATTGTATGTAGGGTAGAATTAACCCTGAATGGATAATAGACGAATAGTCTGTAATACCGGTGTAACTCTAAAAGCCAACCGAGACCCTTAACGAATAAGACACGTGCAGCAAGAAGAATTCGTATTCAAAAGTGTAACGTACAATATACGTAAGTATAGTAAAACACAATTAATAATTAGAGTTAGCAATCACCACATCCACCTGGGTGCAGCAGCTTCGATGGCATGCGGTAGTTGACCGGCGATTTCAAACCCAAACGCTCTGAGCGCCGAGGTAGAACTTGCGAGCTTTGGTCTAGAACGGATGGAGTCGTATTAGCCGGATCAGCTGGTTCAGACGAATGGAAATCAGTAGCGGGCACGTCTGGTTCAGAAGGATGGGAATCGATGACGGGCATTGCTGGTTCTTCGAATCGGATTTGATCGACATGCCGACGATGACTTGATAAATCAGTGACGTCGAGGATGGTTACCATACGATTCCCACTTCTTCCAAGAATAAGACCTCGAGGCGGTCAGGTTTCCATCTTGCGTTCTCTTCTGATGGACGTCAAAGATTACTTGGTTGATAAGAGAGCCAGGGACAACAACGCGTTCAGGTTGGAAGCGATCTTTTTGGTAGATGAGGACTTCGTTCTCAATCGGCATTCGTGCCATTCGTGGTAATAGATGATGGCGGTGTCAGGGTCGCTGCTCTGAGTTGATGACCATTGGCACCGCGTAGGTTCGCTTAAATACACCGCGCAGACGGCTTCGGGCGTGTAAAGTATGCGTGAGAGTAGGGCCGCGTTTGAGTGTGTCTTTCCGGAGCGGTACTGGATTTTTAAAACGAACTGCTGGTGCTCCCCGTATCACCTGGCTACGGATCTGGCAGTGTCCTTCATTTTTGTCAGCCACGTTAGTGTGCGATTGTCAGTCCTGATGACAAACTAACAGAAGAGTAAATAGGGGCAGAAGGGTTTTTTGTCAACAAGTATATGGCAAAATATTCTCGCGTTGTTGAACTTTTCTGTCGCATTTGGCGGCCCGGTTTCTTGCTGGCGTATGCGATTCCTCGCTCGGACCCGTTGGGGTCAACATGTGAGAGTACCGAACCGATCACAGCCGAGTTTAGGGCAGCTTGCGCAGGGTATAGTAAGGTGCTGACCTCTCATTACTACCGTCAGTTTAAAACTGCCATCTTCGGTAAAGGGCTGTGCCTCTGCAGACTGTTTGGCAGGTATTTGTTTGTGAAACAGAAAGTTCACCATTTTGTTCCAGGGTAAAGGGCCGGGTTAAGTAAAGAACATGTAGCACCCGAATCAATAAGAGCCGTGATGGCAAACCACATGACTGAGAAGGGTACTCATGCAGCCATCGTGGAGACAGACATCAAATTTGGCTTGGCATGTACTGAGCGTGCAGTAACAGGCCCTGCCGCTACTCGTCAATGGATAGTCGAGAGCCAGGTTGGGGCTGCAAATCTGTGGAGATGCTGACGCCGCCGCGAGCAGTCGGTGACCCCGGCCAGTGGACTGACCTCAACCCAATCAGCGGTGGTGCTGAAGACCATCCAGTGGGTCCGCCTGGCAGTCCACCAGAATCGTCTGCTCGCTTTCGGTATGTCCATGTCGATGTCGTGATGGAAATGATGTTTATGATTTTTATCATCTGCGACACTCAATTCCTTCTTTCTCATTCACTTTAAAGAATTTATTGACGATGGCAACTCGCAAATTGAGGAATTCGTCGCCGACACAACCGAAGTGAGATTTTTTCACGTTTCATTCGCCTTTCATGCGCTTCTACTTTGTTGCCGGACGACTGACGACGCATTGGCCTTGAAACCGTGGCAACCGCGGGGTTTTGTTATTTACTGCGTTTCTGCTTACATTTTAATCAACACGCAGACAAAGATTCTCCCTTGTAATTGTTGTCATTTTGTGCTTCTTTGCAGGCCGATTTGACGCGGTTCACGTGGCGTCGCATTGCCGGTTGTCCGGATGCTCTCGACAGAATCGAAGGCGCCGTCGTCGTTGACATTGACTTATGATTTCAATAGATCAAATACATTTTGTTCAAACAGATTCATTGTAAATTAAAAGCTTCGTATTCGATTTAGGAATTTGTGTCTAGCTTTTAAGGGTTCGTAACTTTAATCGAATATCTAACAAATAACGCCGCTAAAACAAGGTTTGGATAAGAAGGGGAAATGAGTCCAAGCGATAGAAAAAACCAATGGCCACATTCGATGAATATTAATGAAAAGTAGTGGTGTTGGTGGATTAAATAAGATAAATAAATGCGTGCTACTGAATAATCACAGGGAATTGTAATTGTAAATTACTATGGTATTGAGACCAGATTATGTTATGAGTGTTGGACTTCGTGGTCATCAGGAAGTCATCGAATATCTCTATCAATACCAATGAATTAGTAAAAAAACGCAAGATGTCTACTCTAGATTTAATACGAAGCAATTATTAAGTGAGAATTGTATGAATCACATAAATGATATGTAGATTTTATTGTTTGCTGGTGTCAAATAATAAAATTGTATTTATTGAACTCACGATGACAGGATCCTATTTTAATACTGAAAGATTTGGAACAGGAAGACAGGGGATTATCCTATTAATATAAATCACGCAAAGTTTATCGTAAAGGAATCTGGTTTGGCAGGCAATATTCGGCCAAATATGTTTCTAGGAATCTGAAATCCATACCTTCTCGCGGGTTTGAGAATGCCCGACATTGCTGTGTCCCTGGCTGTCAACATCGCAACCTGGTAAACCATTTAGTTAATTATGTGGTTTGCTTGCTGGCATGTTCTCTGGCACGCATTTAAACGCGACTTTACTTTAAGGTTTGACGAGTAACGTGTTTCTTACACAAGGTTATCCGATCGCTCAATTATCGCAGCTTTCGCGTATACAAGAAATTGAAAGCTTGATATTAACTTCGGAGCCTTAGTAAACCAGCAATGACAGCAAATTGTTTACCAATCGATAAGCTAGCAAAGATTAAACAAGATAAATAAATGCGGATTACTGAATAATCAAAAGTAAACAGAATATCCTGGGAATTGTAAATGTTGTAAATTACAATGGTATTGAGACCAGATAATGTTATGAGTGTTGGACTTCGTGGTCATCAGAAAGTCTTTTGTTGATCTGTTGAGCATATCAGAAACCATAATCCTGAGACGTTCCGATTATCCAGCATTGACAGTCATTGAATTACCCTATCAATACCAATGCATTATTTAACTGGGAATTTTGTTAATCACATAGATAATATGTCGTGTTTATTGTTATTAGGGCTGTGGTTCTTTATTGCTTTAAAGTTTACTGATGACACATTTGCCAAAAGCATGCGGAGGAAGAAAAAATAGTCTTTATTGGCCTATTGTGGTTTCCTGGAATAAACCGCGTTGTCCGTGGCCTCGCTTTACTCGGTGGCATCGTTAAAATGATTTCCTACCCGCACTACGTTGCTTAGGAATCGACTCGATAGACTGGAAAGCAAGCGATAGAAGCCTTTTTCAAACAATCACATACTATCCTCGACCGCTTTATGTAAATCCTAATGCCAACCATGCTAGGTCGCATACGACTCGCATCGTTAGACACGAAAACCAGGCGACATGATTTTCTTCATCTTCCGTGAGGAAGCCGTCTACATAAATCACCTCAGACAACGATAGAAAACATTTTTATATAAATTTGCAATTTCGCCAAAGTTTTGTCAATCCTGCTACGATTTAACGAACTTGCATCGAACGACACGAACGTTTCCTAAACGTGTCGCATGCACCTTGGCACTATTTTCCTTCGTTAATTTCGTATATAATTTACCGATCTTCCGTACAGTGTACTCGACAATCTCCACCTACGAAGCAGGAAATAAGGCACCTCACAGAATGCCTTAACACCATATGCGATGCGACCAAATGCTACAAACCTCTACATGCCCAGCATAGAGTATAGGCGCAATCTGTTAACCAGTACACGGTTTGTTTAAGAATGAAGTTCTGTCCATGAAGAAACTGGCAGGTAAATAGAACACAAAGTCAGGAAGAAGCTGGGAATTTGCATCAAAAGGCCAACGATAACTCTAGATAATTGAAATAAAAACCGATGTTTTGAACATTTGTCCTTGGCGAATTCACCATGACCCTACAAGTCAAAGAAGCTAGACAAACGTTTACAGTACCGTTTGAGTTGCAGTGTAGCGGAAACGACCAACCGATATAATCCACTAAAAATCGGAATTGTGCTGACACTTCCAGTGCTTCTGTGTGGCATTGTCGTTGACAAAAACCCCTAAAGGCGTTCAAACACCCAAATTCAGCTCCCATTATTCCATATTAAAGCAGTGTCTATGATCCCCGAAACCAAATCCTTAAACTCGGCTGCTTTGTTGGTTGTTTATGTGGTTTGTTAAACCCATAATACACAGCTGTATATTAATCAAACAAAAGCGAATAAATACGAATGATAATAATTGATGTAATGAAAAAAATTGAAAAAAAGTAACAAGCGTTAAGAAAATTAATTAAGAATGAACAGTCAAATAATCGAACCGACGCCTTCGCTAGCTTTTTGTGTTTATTGGAATCCGCTCTCGCCAGAACCAGACAACAGGTCGTTGAAGACGTTCCTGGCGACAACATCGATAAATATTTCCTTAAATGTTACGCCCTCTTGGACGATTGGCGTTCCTCTGAGCCGAAACCGTTCACGCCCCGTTGAAAGCATACCCGACAACGCAAAACGGGACTAGGATAGTTTTAGCGAGTAGATCACAACCATGGTCAGAATTGCCCATATCGGCGAAAAAGTCAACAGGGCGATCCAGAAAAGCCGTGCATCCGTCTTTCTGCTCACCGGCCTTTGTCAGCTGATGGAAATGTCGAATTCTGACTATACGAAAAATGTAGAAAGCCAGCAAGAGGCTAAACGGAGTAACCAATGGATTTTCGCCAAGCAGGCCGACGATTACGCGGAGGCAATCGTTGTGAAAGATACAGAAATCAATAGTTAAGAGACGGAGGAGGACGACAACTGAGCAGAAGCGGTTGTTAACCATGTGCAGAAGAGGTAAACGAAGCGAACAATGAAGTGAATGAATAACGCAAGTGGACGTCGATGAACTTGCTGAAGGGTTGCAACATCATAACTTTCCATCTATTATAAGCACTGCGAACAAACGAAAACTTACAAATCATTATGGTTGTTTCAACAATAAAAAAGAGCATAAACATTAAAATAACTTTAAATCAACGTTTTCGCGTTAAAAATAATTAAAATCGAAACCTACGAAAAGAAACACTTAATTGAATCGCGAGGTTATAACTTGTGAAATTACAACCAATAACCAATTTGCATTAATATTATGGCTTCAACGTAACATATACGATTTGGCAAACCGTTACATTTTACATGCAATCTATAATTTTTATAGATAATCTACCATTTAATAAAGAAACCAAAAGGCGATTCGCTTATTTACTTCGTAATCATCGGTTTTGTTAATAAGTTCAGAGATTCTTGAATTCATTCATCATCTGATATTGTTATAAACAATATAATGTTTCGCGCATACTTCCTAATAATATTTTATTTTAAAATATTTTCGAGAAAAATTATCAGATTAAACACACATAATATGGCAGTTATTAATAAAATCCGGCGTTAGGTTTGTAGATGCTGTCTTTTGTAAATGCCGTGTCCTAGTTGTCCGGTTCAGGAGAATAGGGTTAGGCTCTTGCAAAACAAAAAACCTTTGGTTTTTCCCGTCATTGTATATTGTTCGCTAGTATATTCACCTGGCCTTAAATGTTCGTATCTTTTTGCCCTCAGTAGGTTTTATAAGAAAATTATCTCGCTTTATAGTTGCCTACAATTGTTGACCATTCAAGAAATCATCGTTAAACTACACTTTATTAGTTATTTACGTATTTAAATTGACCCTTTAATCGCCTCTTCTCAAGTATATTTTAGTGCAAATCTCTTGGACCAATGCATATTTTTCGATACCCACAAAAACGGTTGCATGCGAGAATTCCGTCATTCCTTTTTTTCTTCCGATTTTAAGTTTCACCAAAGCAGGTGAAGCAGGAACATAGTTGCTGTAAAAAAGGCATTTCTGTTACCATTGTTACCACTTGATACAGCATTAGAATACACACATGGCCATTAGGTGTTTAAGCATGTGTTATTTATGCCGCCTATTGATTTGAAAGCAATTCAAAAACGGGAATTGTGTTAATCACAGATTATATGTCGTGTTTATTGTTATAAGGGCTGTGGTTCTTAATTGCTTTAAAGTTCACTGGTGTTTGAATTCCAACAAGCTTGATGTAAACTCCGAACATTGGGGCACGAGAGACCGCTAAAAAGATGCCAACAGCATGTGGTGGAAGAAAAATAGTCGATGCAGCTATCGAACTTATTCTTAAACCCGTCAATATTTATGCGTGACATCGTTGGTTTATATCAACACTATAAGTCTGTTTTGTTGATAAGGAATCACGCTTTGTATTATATGAAGACTAAATGCTAATGACCTAAACCAATAAGCTTATAAACAACGTCACGTTGTTATCAGAGCGTTAGCCGTAAAGTGAGCATTGTTTGGAGCAATTGCGTCTTCTATTTATCGTTTTCCGTTTATCTTCGAACCCGGAATTGTAAAACGACAAGCGTTCGGTATTGATTTTATTTTAAAACTCATCCATGCCCGTGCTTTTGAAAAAGAACCGATATCTCACATCCCCATACCTCCCACCCAGCATTGCCCATAAAACTCCGTGACTATGCGTGCCTCCTACACGCGTCTCCCTTCCGCCCAGTCTTGACCCATTCGAACAAAACAGAAGAAACACAGAAACACCCAAGCTGCTTGGCGCCATTCTCCCGAAAGAACCTTACTGCCTGCAGTCGAGTCGATGATGGTGGCGTTCAAAAAAGGTATGAAGTGGCGACAGGGTGCATCACTTTGTGACCATTAAGGGTCTCCCTAACTGTACTCTCCGGGACAGGGTACGCCTCAACAGGTGTTTTTCACATGTGAATGCTGAAAGATTAGTTCGATATCCGTCTTGCATTTATTCTCTAAAGTCCTCCTCCTTCACCACACTAGCAGAGGAAGATGAGTAGGTGGTGGAATTGACCTTGAAAGCGCAGAGCTAAGGCTAGGAGATGGAAACCTAAAATCGAGAGTGCGTTTAATATTTGCGCGCACAAAAGATCCTCTTATCAGCAAAATCGTATCGACTTAGTGTCTTGTCCGCGTTCACATCGCCCATCCGACGGTCCGACAGCACAAAGATGTGCGTCGTTATGGTGGCGAAAGACTCGAGCGCGTGTTGGCAGACGGGCTGGCAGCGGCTTCTCTGCGTCTGCACAGCGACGCCTTATTTCAACGCCACTTCGCCATCGAGATTCCTCGCAGACCCTGAAATAACCGACGCGCAGTTGCTCAGGGTTTGAAAGGGTGTATAGCGACGCGGTTTGCACAAACCTACGACCTCTTCGAAGCTTCAACATTCGGCATTATCGTGGAGCCGTGATACATAAAGGCTGGTACATACTCGACTTGCGCATCGTTCAAATTGATAGGCTGGAAGTGGTTGTCGCTAAATCGGATTAGTATCGATTGGAAGGTAGTAGGTGTTTTTCAATTCGGAAAACGAAAATCAATTATTCATAGTGAACTTCATTATAACTTATTAACTTCATGATTATAATTGAGTGCACGGTTCGAAGCAACTTCAAACGAACAGCTTTTGCGATTGATTCAAAACAATATTTATTAAACACAGTAGTTGACAACGGCCGAAGGTTACCGAAGCTAAGATAAACAAAAAATCGGCGAATATTTATTTGCCGTGAGCTGGATTTCTATTTAATGGCGCAACAATTAAGTCAACGTAAGTTATCTAAGCAAAATAAACTAAAAACAAACTATTATGTAAAGTTGAAAGGTTTTTAGCGATTTCGGTTTATCATATTCACAATTACTGGTTTTTTTGGTTCTTTAAATTGGTCGTGGAACATTTAAGTAGCAGCGTTTAATTTATACCTAGGCGTTGAACTCTTTGTTTGCGTTTCTGATCCGAATGTCTCAGCTGATGTGCTAAACACTAACTTTAGCGTGTCTCCTGTCGCCACAAAGGAGAGTATTAAAAGAAAACAATAGATTGTTCCGGGCAAATACTGTGAGGTGTTCAATGTTAAAATTGACCATCAGCCGGTAGGCCATTACATAAACATCGCTTTGAATATTTAACCTTGGGCCGGTTTACTCCCCAGTGTAGCTGTAAATAGACTAGAAGTTAAATGTTATTTTGTACCAAAATTTCAAGGCAACCAGAGACAGGCGATTAGAAAACTTTGATGGAATTTACGTAAATACATAATAAGCGTCTAATCCCAATGAGCAACTTTATTATATTCGCAGTCAAAATATATAAAATAAACGTTTGCTTTAAATGTATGCACTTTAGAATAATGGATATATAATTTAAAGCATAATTATTCAGAGTAAAACGTTTCTTCGATTATCTTATTGAAATTTAGTTTGGTGATGAGTTTGTTTTACTGAATAGTATTTATAATATTTCGACTTTTCCTAATTTCTTTAAATATATCCAAACGAGCACAGCCCTTTTATTTGTAAGGATCCTTTTGTGTTTCTGAAAATTGGTACTATTTTTAAATTTATAATTCGCTATATGGTAAAAGTTACGTTATGCTCTGATGAGTTAAAAAAAGAACTTAAAGATAATGAAATACGCTTTATTACGGTCACAATAAGTGAAACGTTCAACATTTACACCAATAAAAATTGCCAAATCAAGAGACAATAATATATTATAAAGACAAATAAGATCTCTTTATGTTACATATTGTTTTCTTTCAATTTTTATATGTTTGCTTTAGGATGCGTGTTACTCTGCGGCATCGAGGCGGATAATTCTTCTACAGTTGGCCAGGGTCCATATCGTCGGTCTGCTTCTCAAATGTACGCCTTGTGCAACAATAGCCTAGTGGGTATTTTCTTAATGTGTCATTTGCTTGCTTATGCGCACGACCATCATTAATGAACCCAGCGAAGCCCAAACAAAAGAGTCCAGTCGCGGTCTCTATTTAGAATTTCGTTGATGTTACTGTGATTCCCCAAAAGATAGTCATAATCTTGTAATGTTTACAAATCTATAATTTGTATCAGTTTCTCAGCGACACTAGCTACGACGGGCAAGTGTCTTTCAAGGCCCTCGAGAGTCCAAGCCAGAAATTGACTTTTTTCCTGCTCTGTTACTTGAACTGCTACTGCCATGGCTCGACGGTTCCTACCGACAGAGTGTTGACGAGGGTTTTTTCTTCAGTAGGTTGTTCAAATAGCGAACATAAACCACTTTTATGGTAAACGCTGGGAGCCATGCAACTTTATGTCAGTATTTTTTGCGGTTCAGTATGGAAAGCCTTGCATGTAGGCTTCTCTAGCCTTTGCAGATAACAAATAATTGTGTCGTCGGTTATCCAGTCTGTCCTTTGGTGTATTTCTGTCCCTTGTTCGGCTTTGTTTGCTTGTTGCACGGACCTTTTAATAATGTGTTACTGTTAGCCTACAGATTGCTCCTCACAGGTATGGGTTTCGCGTTTGGTGGACTAGTCAAGTGAAGCGACGTTGGCACGTTTTCGGGCACACGTTTTTCGATTGGCTGCTTGGCATATCTTCAAGCGCGCACAATAAGTGCAATCAGCCACCGTGCTATCCAGTGGTTGACGTCCTTCGAACTGTGTAGGTCCAATAGGTTGTTGTGGTCCGTGACCACCATAAACCTTGTCCGTTAACGTAGTCTTCGAACGTTTTTATGGCCCACACGATCGCAAGACACTCGTGCTTTGTCGAAGAGATAATTCGCTCGGCCGCGTTCAGTGTTCGTGAAGCAAAGCAAATCACAGCGGAGCTCATCTCTTCTCCTGCTCGAGCACGGCCCAAAGAGCTGTATGGGATGCATCAGCCCGGATCGTAAACTCAAGTTGGAAATGCAGGAGGGCGATTGTTGGGGGGCTGCAGACAATTTGTTTGAGTCTATCGAAAGCTTCTTGTTTTTCTTGTCCAAAAACAAACAGCATTCTCTTCCTAACCAGTCGGTTTAGGGGTTCGGCTATCTCGCGCTAGCCTATTAATGTACTCGGAATAAGTACGTTACGAACCCGAGGAATCGCCGTAGGTCTCGTAAGCTCGTCGGTTTTCCGTATTTGAGTACGACGGTGGCAGATTCGGGGATAGCCCTTACCCCTTCCGCGGAGATAAGATGTCCGACGTATTTCACGGTTGTTTGGAACCATTGGCATTTTGAGGGTTTTATTCGAAAACCCGCCTCTTTCAGTATCTGGAGGGTGTTCCGGAGGTGTCGTACGTTATCTTCGCGTGTTTTTGAGTAGACGATTATGTCGTCCATGTAGGCGGACGCGAACTTTAGCTCCTTGAACAGCGAGTCCATGGCGCCTTGAAAGATGGTCAGGGGCGTTGGTGAGCCTGAAAGGCTTGATCTTAACATTTATACAGCCCCCACGGAGTAACAAAGGCTGTCTTGTGTCGATCCTTCGGATTCACTCCGATCTGCCAATATCCACTAGCTAGGTCCATCGTAGTGAAGACGGCTAAAGCCCCCAGTTTCACCATGATGTCCTTTGGCTTGGGAAGTGGTGTCGCTACCTTCACGGTTTGGCTGTTCTGTTTTTTTGTTATCGACACAAAGGCGCCAGGTTCCATCGCCTTTTTAAAATAATCTCGTTTTCTAGCGGTCTGCCTATTCTCTCTATCGTTGAACGTCACTTCAATAACTGCTCATGAATCGCTGCCAGAATTTTAAATGACCCTTCCCATCCGTTCTATTCCAGTTTATCGGAATGTAAATCTCTTCGACCAATGCGCCGTCCATACCGTTCAATTCCAACAAGAACGGCGGCATATCGCAATTCGGTCATAACCTATTTGTCCAGATTTTTATTATCACCAGACCAGGTTTATAAGGAACAACAAGACAATTTTCGCATTTAATATTTGTTATCCTGCTTTTTTAAATTGCTGAAAGTATTGGTTCTCGTTACCTCAATAAAGCAACTACAATTATTACAATTATTTTTACCTTTTGGGCTTTTAAAATCTTATGATGGGTTTCTTTCAAAATTCGTAAATTATAAGCAGTTTTTTTCTTTGGAAGGCCACAAAAAATGACGGATTCGTATAAATACAAAGAAGCGGTAGATTCTGTGGCAAAATTCTCGCGAAGCCTTTTCTCTTCACTCGATTACTGAGCAAAAACGTAAAGGTGAATTCTTCAAATAAGGTGGATTTAATAAGCTGGGATTAAAATAACTCATGGCCACAGACAATTCGGAAACGATTTCTATCGTAAACCGGATGGTGTGAACAATTGCGGGAACAAAGCAACAATAAATGTTGAAGGTAAATAAAGAGGAAACAGCTTATCATATTGCAAAAAGAGATTTTCACGATAAAAACCCGTTTTCTAATGCATTGGATCGGAAAAGGTCACCTTTCTCAAAGTGAACGATTTTCGACCGTCTCGCGGTGTTATTTTTGGAAGAAGTGGAAATCGTATGGTAACAATTATCGATGCTACCGATTTATCAATCATCGTTTGCATTTCGATCGGATCCCATTCGATGAACTAGCTGCTCCTGTTACCGATTCCTATCCTTCTGAACTAGTATATCTGGCAGATACCGGTGTGGGGCTTTTTGACGGCCACCAGCATTAAGAAGAAATGATTTTCCTATTTTTGGAAAACCTTTTTCTTCAACACATCTTCATCGATCTTTTCAACTACACTTTCCAAAAGAAATAACCTTTGTATGTAATCATCCATTTCATGGACTTACCTTTCATCAAACGAAAATAGTCACGAAAATAGGTCACTGAATACCGCAAAAACTTTATTGTAAACGACAGTCTATATGCGACCTTTTTAAAGTGTAAATCGCTGTCTCCTAGATTTTTACTTAAAAAAACATCGATTTATCAATATTTTCCTCAAATTAATATAGCGGCTTAAATCGACCGATTGCATGCGAACAGCGGTTTTGCTACTACAACTACTGAACTTTCTTATCACTACTCGTATTTTAAGTGTCCCCTCCCATATCCTCTATTCTAGTTTATCCGAATGAAAATCTCTTCGAATAATGGGTTGACTTTACTTTTGAATACTCGCAGGATCTGCGGCACATCGCAATTCGGTCATTCTTTTTTTGTCTCGATTTAAAGTTTTTCCAGAGAAGGTGAAACAGGAACTATTCAACACTTTTTATACTGTCTCTTTTAACTTTTTAATGTTTTGGTCTTCGTGACCTTAAAAGAGCAACTTCAATTGTTATTATTATTATCAATAGGACTTCATCCGTTCCAAACGGAAGCAAGCAAGCTCTACCTCGGCGCTTTGAGCGTCTTGGTTTAAAATCGCCGTTGAACTACCGCATGCTATAAAAACGGCTTCACCCTTGTAGATGTAGTGGTTGCTTGCTTCAAGCGTGTCATTTTTCATTGTGTTTAACTATGCTGGTAAGAAAAGAATGATCTAGTCGACGTTGCTGCATGTTTTCTCATTCATTCAAGGTCTTATTTAACCATGTGAATTACACGGTTATACTGACGATTTGTCTATTCTCAATTGCGGGTTAATTAAACCTTCAATATAATCATATCACAGAAGTCCGATTCCTTAAACTTGAATGAAGGATTCCAATCGATAGCACTTGCAACGCAACACGTGTTGGGTAGGTGTTCAAGTCATTGCTATAAATACAGCAGACCTGGCTAACATCCAAAGTGTCATTTTGGAGATGGGATATGCCGGTTAATTTAACCACTCAAGCATACATAGTTCTCTTATTAAACGTGCGATTGCAGCGACTTGTATTCCAATCGATAGAACTTGCAACGCCACACGTGTTGGGTAGGTGTTGAAGTCATTGCTATAAATACAGCCGACCTGGCAAACATCCAAAGTGTCATTTTGGAGATGGGATATGCAGATTTATTTAATTATTCAAGCATACATAATTCTCTTATAAAACGTGTGATTGCAGTGACTTGAATTCCAATCGATAGCACTTGCAACGCAACACGTGTTGGGTAGGTGTTCAAGTCATTGCTATAAATACAGCCGACCTGGCTAACATCCAAAGTGTCATTTTGGAGATGGGATATGCCGGTTAATTTAACCACTCAAGCATACATAGTTCTCTTATTAAACGTGCGATTGCAGCGACTTGTATTCCAATCGATAGAACTTGCAACGCTACACGTGTTGGGTAGGTGTTGAAGTCATTGCTATAAATACAGCTGACCTGGCTAACATCCATAGTGCAATTTTGGACATGGGATATGCAGATTAATTTAACCATTCAAGCATACGTTGTTCTCATATTGAACGTGCAATTGAAGTTACTTGAATTCCAATCGATAGAACTTGCAACGCAACACGTGTTGGGTAGGTGTTAAAGTCATTGCTATAAATACAGCCGACCTGGCTAACATCCATAGTGTCATTTTGGACATGGGATATGCCGGTTAATTTAACCACTCAAGCTTACGTAGTTCTCTTATTAAACGTGCGATTGCAGCGACTTGTATTCCAATCGATAGAACTTGCAACGCCACACGTGTTGGGTAGGTGTTGAAGTCATTGCTATAAATACAGTCGACCTGGCTAACATCCATAGTGTCATTTTGGACATGGGATATGCCGGTTAATTTAACCACTCAAGCTTACGTAGTTTTCTTATAAAACGTGTGATTGCAGTGACTTGAATTCCAATCGATAGAACTCGCAACGCTACACGTGTTGGGTAGGTGTTGAAGTCATTGCTATAAATACAGCCGACCTGGCTAACATCCATAGTGCAATTTTGGACATGGGATATGCAGATTAATTTAACCATTCAAGCATACGTTGTTCTCATATTGAACGTGCAATTGAAGTTACTTGAATTCCAATCGATAGCACTTGCAACGCAACACGTATTGGGTAGGTGTAGAAGTCATTGCTATAAATACAGCCGACCTTGCTAACATCCAAAGTGTCATTTTGGAGATGGGATATGCAGATTTATTTAATTATTCAAGCATACATAATTCTCTTATAAAACGTGCGATTGCAGCGACTTGTATTCCAATCGATAGAACTTGCAACGCTACACGTGTTGGGTAGGTGTTGAAGTCATTGCTATAAATACAGCTGACCTGGCTAACATCCATAGTGCAATTTTGGACATGGGATATGCAGATTAATTTAACCATTCAAGCATACGTTGTTCTCATATTGAACGTGCAATTGAAGTGACTTGAATTCCAATCGATAGAACTTGCAACGCAACACGTGTTGGGTAGGTGTTAAAGTCATTGCTATAAATACAGCCGACCTGGCTAACATCCATAGTGTCATTTTGGACATGGGATATGCCGGTTAATTTAACCACTCAAGCCTACATAGTTCGCTTAATAAACGTGCGATTGCAGCGACTTCTATTCCAATCGATAGAACTTGCAACGCCACACGTTTTGGGTAAGTGTTGAAGTCATTGCTATAAATATAGCCGACCTGGCTAACATCCATAGTGTCATTTTGGACATGGGATATGCCGGTTAATTTAACCACTCAAGCTTACGTAGTTTTCTTATTAAACGTGCGATTGCAGCGACTTGTATTCCAATCGATAGAACTTGCAACGCAACACGTGTTGGGTAGGTGTTGAAGTCATTGCTATAAATATAATCGACCTGGATAACATCCATAGTGTCATTTTGGACATGGGATATGCCGGTTAATTTAACCACTCAAGCTTACGTAGTTTTCTTATAAAACGTGCGATTGCAGTGACTTGAATTCCAATCGATAGAACTTGCAACGCTACACGTGTTGGGTAGGTGTTGAAGTCATTGCTATAAATACAGCCGACCTGGCTAACATCCATAGTGCCATTTTGGACATGGGATATGCAGATTAATTTAACCATTCAAGCATACGTTGTTCTCATATTGAACGTGCAATTGAAGTTACTTGAATTCCAATCGATAGCACTTGCAACGCAACACGTGTTGGGTAGGTGTAGAAGTCATTGCTATAAATACAGCCGACCTTGCTAACATCCAAAGTGTCATTTTGGAGATGGGATATGCAGATTTATTTAATTATTCAAGCATACATAATTCTCTTATAAAACGTGCGATTGCAGCGACTTGTATTCCAATCGATAGAACTTGCAACGCAACACGTGTTGGGTAGGTGTTGAAGTCATTGCTATAAATACAGCCGACCTGGCTAACATCCAAAGTGTCATTTTGGAGATGGGATATGCCGGTTAATTTAACCACTCAAGCATACATAGTTCTCTTATTAAACGTGCGATTGCAGCGACTTGTATTCCAATCGATAGAACTTGCAACGCTACACGTGTTGGGTAGGTGTTGAAGTCATTGCTATAAATACAGCCGACCTGGCTAACATCCATAGTGCCATTTTGGACATGGGATATGCAGATTAATTTAACCATTCAAGCATACGTTGTTCTCATATTGAACGTGCAATTGAAGTTACTTGAATTCCAATCGATAGAACTTGCAACGCAACACGTGTTGGGTAGGTGTTAAAGTCATTGCTATAAATACAGCCGACCTGGCTAACATCCATAGTGTCATTTTGGACATGGGATATGCCGGTTAATTTAACCACTCAAGCTTACAAAGTTCGCTTAATAAACGTGCGATTGCAGCGACTTCTATTCCAATCGATAGAACTTGCAACGCCACACGTTTTGGGTAAGTGTTGAAGTCATTGCTATAAATATAGCCGACCTGGCTAACATCCATAGTGTCATTTTGGACATGGGATATGCCGGTTAATTTAACCACTCAAGCTTACGTAGTTTTCTTATTAAACGTGCGATTGCAGCGACTTGTATTCCAATCGATAGAACTTGCAACGCAACACGTGTTGGGTAGGTGTTGAAGTCATTGCTATAAATACAGCCGACCTGGCTAACATCCAAAGTGTCATTTTGGAGATGGGATATGCCGGTTAATTTAACCATTCAAGCATACATAGTTCTCTTATTAAACGTGCGATTGCAGCGACTTGTATTCCAATCGATAGAACTTGCAACGCCACACGTGTTGGGTAGGTGTTGAAGTCATTGCTATAAATACAGCCGACCTGGCTAACATCCATAGTGCCATTTTGGACATGGGATATGCAGATTAATTTAACCATTCAAGCATACGTTGTTCTCATATTGAACGTGCAATTGAAGTTACTTGAATTCCAATCGATAGAACTTGCAACGCAACACGTGTTGGGTAGGTGTTAAAGTCATTGCTATAAATACAGCCGACCTGGCTAACATCCATAGTGTCATTTTGGACATGGGATATGCCGGTTAATTTAACCACTCAAGCCTACATAGTTCGCTTAATAAACGTGCGATTGCAGCGACTTCTATTCCAATCGATAGAACTTGCAACGCCACACGTTTTGGGTAAGTGTTGAAGTCATTGCTATAAATATAATCGACCTGGATAACATCCATAGTGTCATTTTGAACATGGGATATGCCGGTTAATTTAACCACTCAAGCATACATAATTCTCTTATTAAACGTGCGATTGCAGCGACTTGTATTCCAATCGATAGAACTTGCAACGCCACACGTGTTGGGTAGGTGTTGAAGTCATTGCTATAAATACAGCCGACCTGGCTAACATCCATAGTGTCATTTTGGACATGGGATATGCCGGTTAATTTAACCACTCAAGCCTACGTAGTTTTCTTATTAAACGTGCGATTGCAAAGACTTGTATTCCAATCGATAGAACTTTCAACGCTACACGTGTTTGGTAGGTGTTGAAGTCATTGCTATAAATACAGCCGACCTGGCTAAAATCCACAGTGCAATTTTGTACATAGGATATGCCGGTTAATTTAACCATTCAAGCATACGTTGTTCTCATATTGAACGTGCAATTGAAGTGACTTGAATTCCAATCGATAGCACTTGCAACGCAACACGTGTTGGGTAGGTGTTCAAGTCATTGCTATAAATACAGCCGACCTGGCTAACATCCAAAGTGTCATTTTGGAGATGGGATATGCCGGTTAATTTAACCACTCAAGCATACATAGTTCTCTTATTAAACGTGCGATTGCAGCGACTTGTATTCCAATCGATAGAACTTGCAACGCAACACGTGTTGGGTAGGTGTTGAAGTCATTGCTATAAATACAGCCGACCTGGCTAACATCCAAAGTGTCATTTTGGTGATGGGATATGCCGGTTAATTAAACCACTCAAGCATACATAGTTCTCTTATTAAACGTGCGATTGCAGCGACTTGTATTCCAATCGATAGAACTTGCAACGCTACACGTGTTGGGTAGGTGTTGAAGTCATTGCTATAAATACAGCCGACCTGGCTAACATCCATAGTGTCATTTTGGACATGGGATATGCCGGTTAATTTAACCACTCAAGCATACATAGTTCTCTTATTAAACGTGCGATTGCAGCGACTTGTATTCCAATCGATAGAACTTGCTACGCCACACGTGTTGGGTAGGTGTTGAAGTCATTGCTATAAATACAGCCGACCTGGCTAACATCCAAAGTGTCATTTTGGAGATGGGATATCCCGGTTAATTTAACCTTTCAAGCATACATAGTTCTCTTATTAAACGTGCGATTGCAGCGACTTGTATTCCAATCGATAGAACTTGCAACGCTACACGTGTTGGGTAGGTGTTGAAGTCATTGCTATAAATACAGCCGACCTGGCTAACATCCATAGTGCAATTTTGGACATGGGATATGCAGATTAATTTAACCATTCAAGCATACGTTGTTCTCATATTGAACGTGCAATTGAAGTAACTTGAATTCCAATCGATAGAACTTGCAACGCCACACGTTTTGGGTAAGTGTTGAAGTCATTGCTATAAATACAGCCGACCTGGCTAACATCCATAGTGTCATTTTGGACATGGGATATGCCGGTTAATTTAACCACTCAAGCCTACGTCGTTTTCTTATTAAACGTGCGATTGCAGCGACTTGTATTCCAATCGATAGAACTTGCAACGCCACACGTGTTGGGTAGGTGTTGAAGTCATTGCTATAAATACAGCCGACCTGGCTTACATCCAAAGTGTCATTTTGGAGATGGGTTATGCCGGTTAATTTAACCATTCAAGCATACGTTGTTCTCATATTGAACGTGCAATTGAAGTGACTTGAATTCCAATCGATAGAACTTGCAACGCAACACGTGTTGGGTAGGTGTTAAAGTCATTGCTATAAATACAGCCGACCTGGCTAACATCCATAGTGTCATTTTGGACATGGGATATGCGGGTTAATTTAACCACTCAAGCATACATAGTTCTCTTATTAAACGTGCGATTGCAGCGACTTGTATTCCAATCGATAGAACTTGCAACGCTACACGTGTTGGGTAGGTGTTGAAGTCATTGCTATAAATACAGCCGACCTGGCTAACATCCAAAGTGTCATTTTGGAGATGGGATATGCCGGTTAATTTAACCATTCAAGCATACGTTGTTCTCATATTGAACGTGCAATTGAAGTGACTTGAATTCCAATCGATAGAACTTGCAACGCAACACGTGTTGGGTAGGTGTTAAAGTCATTGCTATAAATACAGCCGACCTGGCTAACATCCATAGTGTCATTTTGGACATGGGATATGCGGGTTAATTTAACCACTCAAGCATACATAGTTCTCTTATTAAACGTGCGATTGCAGCGACTTGTATTCCAATCGATAGAACTTGCAACGCTACACGTGTTGGGTAGGTGTTGAAGTCATTGCTATAAATACAGCCGACCTGGCTTACATCCAAAGTGTCATTTTGGAGATGGGTTATGCCGGTTAATTTAACCATTCAAGCATACGTTGTTCTCATATTGAACGTGCAATTGAAGTGACTTGAATTCCAATCGATAGAACTTGCAACGCAACACGTGTTGGGTTGTTGTTAAAGTCATTTCTATAAATACAGCCGACCTGGCTAACATCCATAGTGTCATTTTGGACATGGGATATGCGGGTTAATTTAACCACTCAAGCATACGGTAGTTCTCTTATTAAAAGTGCGATTGCAGCGACTTGTATTCCAATCGATAGAACTTGCAACGCAACACGTGTTGGGTAGGTGTTAAAGTCATTGCTATAAATACAGCCGACCTGGCTAACATCCAAAGTGTCACTTTGGTGATGGGATATGCCGGTTAATTAAACCACTCAAGCATACATAGTTCTCTTATTAAACGTGCGATTGCAGCGACTTGTATTCCAATCGATAGAACTTGCAACGCTACACGTGTTGGGTAGGTGTTGAAGTCATTGCTATAAATACAGCCGACCTGGCTAACATCCATAGTGCAATTTTAGACATGGGATATGCAGGTTAATTTAACCACTCAAGCATACATAGTTCTCTTATTAAACGTGCGATTGCAAAGACTTGTATTCCAATCGATAGAACTTGCTACGCCACACGTTTTGGGTAGGTGTTGAAGTCATTGCTATAAATACAGTCGACCTGGCTAACATCCAAAGTGTCATTTTGGAGATGGGATATCCCGGTTAATTTAACCTTTCAAGCATACATAGTTCTCTTATTAAACGTGCGATTGCAGCAACTTGTATTCCAATCGATAGCACTTGCAACGCTACACGTGTTGGGTAGGTGTTGAAGTTATTGCTATAAATACAGCCGACCTGGCTAACATCCATAGTGCAATTTTGGACATGGGATATGCAGATTAATTTAACCATTCAAGCATACGTTGTTCTCATATTGAACGTGCAATTGAAGTGACTTGAATTCCAATCGATAGAACTTGCAACGCCACACGTGTTGGGTAGGTGTTGAAGTCATTGCTATAAATACAGCCGACCTGGCTAACATCCATAGTGTCATTTTGGACATGGGATATGCCGGTTAATTTAACCACTCAAGCATACATAGTTCTCTTATTAAACGTGCGATTGCAGCGACTTGTATTCCAATCGATAGAACTTGCAACGCCACACGTGTTGGGTAGGTGTTGAAGTCATTGCTATAAATACAGCCGACCTGGCTAACATCCATAGTGTCATTTTGGACATGGGATATGCCGGTTAATTTAACCACTCAAGCCTACGTCGTTCTCTTATTAAACGTGCGATTGCAGCGACTTGTATTCCAATCGATAGAACTTGCAACGCAACACGTGTTGGGTAGGTGTTAGAAGTCATTGCTATAAATACAGCCGACCTGGCTAACATCCAAAGTGTCATTTTGGAGATGGGATATGCAGGTTAATTTAACCATTCAAGCATACATAGTTCTCTTATAAAACGTGCGATTGCAGCGACTTGTATTCCAATCGATAGAACTTGCAACGCTACACGTGTTGGGTAGGTGTTGAAGTCATTGCTATAAATACAGCCGACCTGGCTAACATCCAAAGTGTCATTTTGGAGATGGGATATGCCGGTTAATTTAACCATTCAAGCATACGTTGTTCTCATATTGAACGTGCAATTGAAGTGACTTGAATTCCAATCGATAGAACTTGCAACGCAACACGTGTTGGGTAGGTGTTAAAGTCATTGCTATAAATACAGCCGACCTGGCTAACATCCATAGTGCAATTTTGGACATGGGATATGCAGATTAATTTAACCATTCAAGCATACGTTGTTCTCATATTGAACGTGCAATTGAAGTGACTTGAATTCCAATCGATAGAACTTGCAACGCCACACGTTTTGGGTAGGTGTTAAAGTCATTGCTATAAATACAGCCGACCTGGCTAACATCCATAGTGTCATTTTGGACATGGGATATGCCGGTTAATTTAACCACTCAAGCCTACGTAGTTTTCTTATTAAACGTGCGATTGCAGCGACTTGTATTCCAATCGATAGAACTTGCAACGCAACACGTGTTGGGTAGGTGTAGAAGTCATTGCTATAAATACAGCCGACCTTGCTAACATCCAAAGTGTCATTTTGGAGATGGGATATGCAGATTAATTTAACTATTCAAGCATACGTAGTTCTCTTATAAAACGTGCGATTGCAGCGACTTGTATTCCAATCGATAGAACTTGCAACGCAACACGTGTTGGGTAGGTGTTGAAGTCATTGCTATAAATACAGCCGACCTGGCTAACATCCAAAGTGTCATTTTGGAGATGGGATATGCCGGTTAATTAAACCACTCAAGCATACATAGTTCTCTTATTAAACGTGCGATTGCAGCGACTTGTATTCCAATCGATAGAACTTGCAACGCTACACGTGTTGGGTAGGTGTTGAAGTCATTGCTATAAATACAGCCGACCTGGCTAACATCCATAGTGCAATTTTGGACATGGGATATGCAGGTTAATTTAACCACTCAAGCATACATAGTTCTCTTATTAAACGTGCGATTGCAGTGACTTGTATTCCAATCGATAGAACTTGCTACGCTACACGTGTTGGGTAGGTGTTGAAGTCATTGCTATAAATACAGCCGACCTGGCTAACATCCAAAGTGTCATTTTGGAGATGGGATATGCCGGTTAATTTAACCATTCAAGCATACATAGTTCTCTTATTAAACGTGCGATTGCAGCGACTTGTATTCCAATCGATAGAACTTGCAACGCTACACGTGTTGGGTAGGTGTTGAAGTCATTGCTATAAATACAGCCGACCTGGCTAACATCCATAGTGCAATTTTGGACATGGGATATGCAGATTAATTTAACCATTCAAGCATACGTTGTTCTCATATTGAACGTGCAATTGAAGTAACTTGAATTCCAATCGATAGAACTTGCAACGCCACACGTTTTGGGTAAGTGTTGAAGTCATTGCTATAAATACAGCCGACCTGGCTAACATCCATAGTGTCATTTTGGACATGGGATATGCCGGTTAATTTAACCACTCAAGCCTA
>JAPUBX010001873.1:0-22755 GCA_028672205.1 Proteocephalus fallax | reverse complement strand
ACGTGGACAAATTGAGTTGATTCATGTAAAACGATGCTATTCGACAGCTTCGTTGAAGATGCAAGAAGTGAAACGCACCCGCGTGAACACTCGAAATGTGTGTCCGAAGGTCCGCCGCCCGAGCAAACGACTTGTCGCATTGGCTGCACGCGTGGGGCCTCAAACCTGGAAGACGTCAAAATAAAAATGTCAAAAACGCTGCATTAACAACATTTCGCAACAAAAAGTCGTCCTATGACGGTTAACGGTGCCAAACAATAAAATCTCGCGAAAACGGTGAGTTATTTTTAATTTGTAATAAACGTTGAGAAATGGAGTTGATTCATGAAAAACGATGCTATTCGACAGCTTCGTGGAAGATGCAAGAAGTGAAACGCACCCGCGTGAACACTCGAAATGTGTCTGCGAAGGTTCCCCGCCCGAGCAAACGACTTGTCGCATTGGCTGCACGCGTGGGGCCTCAAACCTGGAAGACGTCAAAATAAAAATGTCAAAAACGCAGCATTAACAACATTTCGCAACAAAAAGTCGGCGGAACGCCCCCTGACGGTTAACGGTGCCCAAAAATAAAACCTCGCAAAAACGGCGCAATATTTTTAATTTATAATAAACGTGGAGAAATGGAGTTTATTCATGAAAAATAATGCTATTCGATAGCTTCGTGGAAGATGCAAGTGAAACGCACCCGCGTGAACACTCGAAATGTGTCTGCGAAGGGTCCCCGCCTCAGAAAACGACATGTCGCATTGGCTGCACGCGTGCGGCCTCAAACCTGGAAGACGTCAAAATAAAAATGTCAAAAACGCTGCATTAACAACATTTCGCAACACAATAAATCGCCCCATGACGGTTAACGGTGCCAATAAAACAAATAAAACCTCGCGAAATCGGCGCGGTTTTGTAAATTTGTAATAAACGTTGAGAAATGGAGTTGATTCATGTAAAACGATGCTATTCGACAGCTTCGTTGAAGATGCAAGAAGTGAAACGCACCCGCGTGAACACTCGAAATGTGTGTCCGAAGGTCCGCCGCCCGAGCAAACGACTTGCTCGCATTGGCTGCACGCGTGCGGCCTCAAACCTGGAAGACGTCAAAATAAAAATGCCAAAAACGCTGCATTAACAACATTTCGCAACAAAAAGTCGCCCAACTGTTAACGGTGCAAATACAACCTCGCAAAATCGGCGCGGTATTTTTAATTTTGAATAAACGTGGACAAATGTAGTTTATACTTGAAAAACAATGCTATTCGACAGCTTCGTAGAAGATGCAAGAAGTGAAACGCACCCGCGTGAACACTCGAAATGTGTCTGCGAAGGTTCCCCGCCTCAGAAAACGACTTGTCGCATTGACTGCACGCGTGCGGCCTCAAACCTGGAAGACGTCAAAATAAAAATGCCAAAAACGCTGCATTGACAACATTTCGCAACAAAAAATAGCCCAACGGTTACGCGGTGCAAATACAACCTCGCAAAATCGGCGCGGTATTTTCAATTTGGAATAAACGTGGACAAATTGAGTTGATTCATGTAAAACGATGCTATTCGACAGCTTCGTTGAAGATGCAAGAAGTGAAACGCACCCGCGTGAACACTCGAAATGTGTGTCCGAAGGTCCCCCGCCCGAGCAAACGACTTGCTGCATTGGCTGCACGCGTGGGGCCTCAAACCTGGAAGACGTCAAAATAAAAATGTCAAAAACGCTGCATTAACAACATTTCGCAACAAAAAGTCGGCGAAACGCCCCCTGACGGTTAATCGGTGCCAACAAATAAAATAAAACCTCGCGAAAACGGCACAGTTCATAAATTTTTAATAAACGTAAAGAAATGGAGTTGATTCATGAAGAACGATGCTATTCGTCAGCGTCGTAGAAGATGCAATAATCGAAACGCACCCGCGTGAACGCTCGAAATGTGTGTCCGAAGGTGCCCCGCCTCAGAAAACGACTTGTCGCACTGGCTGCAGGCGTGCGGCCTCAAACCTGGAAGACGTCAAAATAAAAATGTCAAAGACGCTACATTACCAACATTTCGCAAGAAACAGTCGCCAAAACGCCCCGTGACGGTGAATCGGTGCCAAAAAATAAAATAAAACCTCGCGAAAACCGAACAGTTCATAAATTTGTAATTAACGTTGAGAAATGCAGTTGATTAATGAAAAACGATGCGATTCGACAGCTTCGTTTAAGGTGCAAGAAGTGAAACGCACCCGCGTGAACACCCGAAACGTGTCTACGAGAGAAAGATAAGACCAGGGATATTGGTCAAAATGACAAACACTTTAAAAAGAACTCACTCTCGACACTCTGATCTGTGCGCGTCTCGGATCCTGGAAAAATTTCCAATTCTATGCCAAACTGCAAGTTAAACTGTGGTTAGTGCTGTAGTTCACATGACCTCAATAAAGCGCTTACAATTAGTTAAATATTAAGCAGAAAAAGAATAATTAACAGGCTCGGGCGGCAACAAGTTTGCTTGAATTTAAACAGCTAAATAAATATGGATCCGTTTATTCGAGTTTTTTGTGGTTCATCAAAGTCCGTGACATATCAAATAGAGACAGGAAACGAAGGTAAGCCAATATTATACAGAAGCTTAATTCGTGGTTTAAAAGAAACTGGCTCATATGCCCCAACGCCCGTTTAGCGTACGAAATAAAACATCATTTATAGCTAACAAAATTTATAGCTAAACATAATTTAAAAAATCTGACACATTTTACAGCCACCTCAAAACAGACTACGAATTAAAGATATATGTCAAGTGTGCTTATCTAATTTATTTTCCGCTTGATAAATCAAATGCACTAAAAGAGTGCATTTTTAATTCGAAGATTTAATGAGTTTAAGGGTCGCTATTGTAGAGTATAGCTATCTTAATTAATTATAAATAAGGTTCTTAATAACCTTTTACCTACTTTAACATAGCTTTGTTAATTCTCGTTTGATTAAGGGTTTTGTTTTAATATCACCGTGCTGAAACGCGGACTTTTTGGATCGTCGTTCACGCTATCGTGAGCTTTGCTTCTCTGTGCAAACTCTCTTTTATAGTAAGAAGAATGCCGAAGCTAATCAAGCAGACGACTAGAAATATCCTGCCTAGAAGGGCCGTTCCATCAAGAATGTCGACTAGTGAACGTCGACCGCCTCCCTCCCCGACCGTCTATAAGGACGACGACGAAACTACGTCAGAAATAGATCAACTCCGCGAAGTGGTTTCCCAACTGGCAGCCTCAGTGTCAGCGCTTATGAACGAGATGCAGAAAAGGAACCAGCCGCCCGTCATCCCTACCTCGGCTAAGGAAACAGAGCCGATGCCCGTTACCCCTGCTCTTGAACAAGAGCCGACGCCTCCCACTACTGTTAATTCCCCTCGACCTCGCTTAAACGATTCTGTTACTATTCGATCCTCTGCCTCTTATGTCGTTCCGTTATCCACCGCAATAAACGCTATGGTTTACACTGGTGACAGCATCGGCGGGATACAAAGTACCTGTGCCGAGGGATCGACACTCATCCAAAACCTTACCCAGGAGAATGGTGACTTCGAACTTCCCCGTTTGAGAACGAAGGACAACATCCAGCGCTTTGTCGAAGCGCAGACAAAGGAATCGAGCGTTGGCGAGGAGGAGCCAGCCCCCCAAAACCGCCGCCTTATTGAAACACCGGGTAAAGTTTTGAGGCCAGAACCAACACCGTGTGAGTTTCCCCGTACTCCTATACCTGGTTATCATTTATGTCCTAGACTAACTGATTCTAGAGTTGTACAAATCGGGACGGTTAAGATAGATTTTACTGAACCAACCGACAAGTCCCAGGAGGACGTCGTCGAAGGTGAAAAGGGTACTACGTGGTTGCCTAACGTCAGGCCTGATCGTCTTAAGAAGAAGGCCGTCAAGGCCAGACGAGCCATCGTGCACGCCAAAAACGGACACCGCGTTTTCCTAAGAACGCACGAAACATCCCGTTATAGGATAGTAACAAGTAGCTACGCCCGATACGTGGAAGAACCGGGGACGAGTCCGGGGCCCCCACCACTTGTGCATCTCAGGGTTCACTTAGGAACATGGGCCTAGCTGAGGGAAAGGGGGGTAGACGAACCCCACCTAGAATTCATTATAAATGAAACACGAAATAAACTTTTGTCGAATTTTAGTCATTTTTTTTGGAACCGCCACTTAAATATCGATTTTGTTTTTACCGTAGGCGGACGGGTCTGAACCCTCGTGCGAAATGCGGGGGGGGTTCCAGTCGTGTACCCTGCTAACTGTGCGCCATATCGATTTTTTTACGGGTGCACGTCGAGTGCATACCCTGAGGGGGGGGTTTCGCCTAAGGGGGAGGTGGGAACCCAGACTGAAATAAAGTAGTAAATGAATAGAAAATTTTATATTTTTGTATATACATGTATAACGAATACTTTCCACTACAGCACCAACGAACCCCTAGGTTGAAGCTTCGGCAGATGACGATACCCTCTACGACGAACGCTCCGGAGAATATTGATCTGCGAAGGAGAGGGGGGGGTCTTGTTTGAGGGGAAGGTGGTGTAGAGTATAGCTATCTTAATTAATTATAAATAAGGTTCTTAATAACCTTTTACCTACTTTAACATAGCTTTGTTAATTCTCGTTTGATTAAGGGTTTTGTTTTAATATCACCGTGCTGAAACGCGGACTTTTTGGATCGTCGTTCACGCTATCGTGAGCTTTGCTTCTCTGTGCAAACTCTCTTTTATAGTAAGAAGAATGCCGAAGCTAATCAAGCAGACGACTAGAAATATCCTGCCTAGAAGGGCCGTTCCATCAAGAATGTCGACTAGTGAACGTCGACCGCCTCCCTCCCCGACCGTCTATAAGGACGACGACGAAACTACGTCAGAAATAGATCAACTCCGCGAAGTGGTTTCCCAACTGGCAGCCTCAGTGTCAGCGCTTATGAACGAGATGCAGAAAAGGAACCAGCCGCCCGTCATCCCTACCTCGGCTAAGGAAACAGAGCCGATGCCCGTTACCCCTGCTCTTGAACAAGAGCCGACGCCTCCCACTACTGTTAATTCCCCTCGACCTCGCTTAAACGATTCTGTTACTATTCGATCCTCTGCCTCTTATGTCGTTCCGTTATCCACCGCAATAAACGCTATGGTTTACAGCTATAAAACATGCTTTAACCAAACAGTACAACGATAGACTAACGAAATGAACTCACTTCTTTCATATTGTATTTATTGCGCAGTGTCATTTCCTGCTCCTCGTCGAGTACTGAATATGTAAATATAAATTGTATAAATTACCTCCCATCTTTCGAAGTAGCCGTAAATTATGAAACACTTGTTGCTGGCGTACTTCTCTGACAGACATGACGTGAAGACAAATGTGCCAAACTGAACAGTATAACTTATTGAGAGGACCCGTTTTAAACAAATGTATTTTCATTCAGTAAACAGCAAATTACGGTTAACATTTTTTTCAAATTGAAATAAAAAATCGACGATTCACTTCTTTAAATTTTTTTAGTTAATGGATATCGACAGCCAGACTGGTGTAAATAAGATTAGTTATTAATCAGATTAGTCACGGCGTTTGAAAACATTATAAATTAGTCACTGTAAGGATATACGCCGAAGGTGGTGTAGAAGGAATGGGACACATCGCGAGAGAGTGAAGTACAGCATGCGTGGCAGGGCCGGGGGTCACGGACTTCGGGGAGCGGTGTCGCGGGACGGTAACCTGGGTACTCGGGGTCTTTTCTGGCTCAAACACAGGGGTACTCGAAGCGTCTTCGTTGTTCTGACTCGAGCTTTGTTCCTTAGCCATAAGCTTCTCTACGACTAACGTCAGTTGGCGGACTTGCTCCTCCAATGACTTCTGTCTGTCTTCTTCTGTATTCTCGCACGAAGAAGATACCGGTCGACCTTTGGTCGTCGACTTTCTCGTAGACACGGCCATTACTGGCAGGAGCTTCTTAGTAGTCATTGTCGCCGATTTCGTCATTTTCTCAATGTAAATATAGAAATGGATTAACGAAAACCTAAACGCACCGCACGTCACACGATGATACTCGAAGTCCGCGATTTAGCCCGGCTCAGTCCAATTGAAACAAAAACCCAATGATCGATATTAATTACGACCATTAAAAAAAGCGACTAGAATAAGTGTGAAAGTTTATTAAAAACGTTAGTTATAATTAAATAATAATGTTTTCTTCCACACCACTGCCCCCTCAGACGAGTGCCCCCCCTTTACCTTTCCCGCCGGTGATTCTTCTTCGGTCTCTTCCCCAAGGAGGGTTCCCTGGTCTCGCACGGCTTCGACCATGAGGGCGTTGACCGGTCGTCAAGCTGAAAAGCATGCATTATATATATACAAAAATAAAGATTTTCCTATTCTGTTTGGCTTGTCCATTGATTTTTGTCTGGGACACCACCCCCCCCACCCTTAACTCTACACCCCCCCGTCGCTTTCGTCCCCCGAGGATGATCCTTCCACGTTATCCGCGAATCTTAAGGGCTTGGTGGTCTTCCTCTTTGCTCGTCCCGGCAGTCCGTTAAAAACAGTCACGTCGTTGCGGTGTAGTGTTTGGCCGTTGAAAACCTTTACATCGTTTCGATGGAGCGTTTGAAGTACACCGTTGTCGAATTCATAACCAGGACCAACTGGCCTTGGTGTAGGTCTTTTTCACGCCGACGGCTGCGACTCAGTTCACGGAGTTTTTGCGCTCGGCTTCGGATATACTGTTTTGCGTCCGCTCGGGCCTCCGGGACCGCCCTTGGTCTACGCACGCCGTCCCCGAGCGATTGCTCTTCGACTCACTGAATCCCTCGGTCAATTCCGAGCCAGGGTCTCCGTCCTAGTTGGACCTCGAACGAGCTATGGCACGTCGTACTGTGTTTCATCATTCGATAGGCCTAGAGTGCTTCTGTTAGCCTCTCTCGCCAGTTCTCCGAACCGTCTTCGCAGATCCTCTTGATTCGGCCCTGTATGGTGCGATGGAACCATTCAACCCCCCCATTTCCTTCGGGGTGTTATGGAGTCGTCCTTGTGTGGAGGACTCCGAAACGGTGGCAGAGATCTTGTATCTGCGGCGCGTTCATGTTTGCCCCTTGGTCGTTGTGTAGTTGTTTAGGGGCTCCCTATCAGAAGAACCATTCGTCGCGCAGTATGCGGGCCAGCTCGGCCCCACACGTGTCCGTGGTGATCTTGGCCTCAACCCATTTCGTGAAGAGGTCTAACATCGTGACGATGTACCATTTTCTTCCGTCGGGGTCCGAAATCAGTCCCGTGATGTCCCATTCCAAGAAATCGTTAGGCTCTCGTGGTTCGAGGGGGCAAATAGGTATCTTTTCTGTCCGCGAAGCGGTTGCTTGGCATCTGCTGCATTTCTGGACGTCCAGGAGAAATCCGGGCCAGAAGAATCGCTCGCGGACGGCATCGTGCGTCCTTGCGGAATCGTAGTGTCCGTTCTGGTCGTGCATGATGGCTAGTACGGAATTCCGCATGGTCAGGGGTACGTAGATCTGCTCCCACAGCTGTTCCTTGAACTTGTATCGTCGGTAGAATAAATCTCCCCGCATCTGGAGTTCGCAGTGCCCCATTTTTACCGGGTTCGAATGTCCGCCAAGTTCCTTGACGGATTCGCTCTGTAAGCGGCTGAGTACGGCGTCGGGCGACAGGGAAGGGCTTTCTTCCTCGGACAGTGCCATCGGTTCCGTGGACTCAGTCTCGGCGTGCGCTATGCCGGCGAAGTTGGGTGCGGCATCTGGTTCGTAAAGGAGTTTTTGGGTCTGTTCGCACGCATCCGCCCTGAACGTGAACTCCTGTTCGAAGTCAGTGAGGGCGATTACGGGTTGGGCTGCTGACGATCCGCTTGAGCTTTTCGAAAGCTTTTAGTTGCTCCTCCCCCCACGCGAACGGAACTTTCTTCCGCACCAGTCGGTTTAGGGGTTCGGCTATCTCGGCTAGCTTATCAATTTACTCTGAATAGTACGTAACGAACCCCAGGAATCGCAACATGTCCCGCGCGTTCGTTGGCCGGCCGTATTTGAGTACGTGCGCAGCCGATTCGGGAATCGCCGTTACCCCTTCCGCCGAGATGAGGTGCCCGACATATTTTACGGTGGTTTGGAACCACTGGCATTTAGAGGGTTTTACTTTAAATCCGGCCTCCCGCAGTATCTGGAGGGTTTTCTGAAGGTGGCGTACATGGTCTTCGCGCGTCCTCAAGAACACGATGATATCGTCCATGCAGTCAGACGCCAATTTAAGCCCTTTAAATCACGAGTCCATGGCCCCCTGGAATATGGCGGGGGCGTTTGTGAGTCCGAAGGGCATGACGTTAAATTCGTACAGCCCCCATGGTGTCACGAAGGCTGTCTTGTGGTGATCCTTCGGATTTACCCCTTTCTGACAGAACCCGCTAGCTAGGTCCAGCGTAGTGAAGACGGCGGACCCTCCCAGCTTCGCCATTATGTCCCTCGGCTTGGGGATCGGGGTCGCGACCTTCACGGTTTGACTGTTCAATTTCCGAAAGTCAACGCAGAGGCGCCAAGTTCCGTCGCCCTTCCGCTGGAAGAGCACTTGGCTCGTGTAAAGGCTTTCGCTGGGTTGTATGACACTCGCGAGTAGCATTTCGTCGACCTGACGCTTGAAATCCTCCTGAAGCTTATACGGTATCGAGCGATATGTGTGTTGGCGCGCCCCAGTTCGGCCGTAGAAAGGGCGAACGTGTCCCTGTATTTGTCAAGAAGGTTCTGGACTTCCTTAGGCGCTCCTGGGATCTCGATGGTTCCGCGTTTACCCGGTTCCTGGGTTCTGCGTAGGCTTTGTCGAAGGTAACCCTGCGAGTTTTAAAGTTCAAGAGAGAGGCTTCCCTCTGGAGACTCGGAGCATTTTTGCCGAACCATTCTTTTACGAAAATAATGTTGTTTGAAGACGACGGTTTAAATGGTCGCTAAATTTAAGCATCTCATCCTATATTAATAACTGCAACGCACGCCACTGGCTGCATGTATCGTTTTTACACCTGGTAACTTAACTTGTTTTATATATCAATTTAGGTCTGTCTTTTAATCCGCGATAACGCTTCTGATTCTCATCAGACTTTACATTTATATCCTATCGTGTTGGCTTATCGATAATAAATATTCCCCCACAATCTCTCCTCCTGTTTGCTCCATTCTGCCTCAGTATCAAGGTATCACTCCTATTTTCTCCAGGACTTCGAAGTTACGAGAACATTACATTTGGTGATAGCGGCGTAAAACGTGAAAGTTACCACGTTTTCTTACTTACACGCCGTCTCGTAGTCATACCTACCCCTTCTATTGCAGGCAGAATGCTGGGTAAGACGTTTAGCTTCCTAGTAGACACTGGTGCAGCCGTCTCAATTATCAATGAACGAATCCTGCGTGGTTCACGACTTATACTCTCCCAATTTCCCCAAATACAAGTCGTCGGCGCCAATAACTACTATCTTACGATTTCCTGTTCGGCGGCGAAAAACTCTCCAGGTAATCTTAACGTTGTCCCAAATACAAGTTCGGCTGGGCTACTTCGCAGGTCAGGTTTGATCGTTGCTCGGATGCTTAGTAGGGTCATTGCAAGATTGTCCACCCAATCGTTTCTGTCATCTCTAGCTTTGAGGGCTGCTTTAAGCTGCCGGTGAAACTTCTCGACCATGCCATTAGTGGCTGGATGGTAAGCTGTCGTGCGTAATCTCAGACAACCAAGGAATTCGCACATCTTGCGGAACGCGACCGACTCAAATTGTTGTCCGCGATCAGTTGTGATATAGCGCGGAGCTCCAAACACGGCAACCCAATTGTTAAGGAACGCGTTGATTACGGTCTCGGAGGTAGCGTCAGGTATTGGCACCGCTAATGGCCATCTTGTGAAACGGTCCACGCATGTCATCAGGAAACGGCAGCCCTTTGAGTCAGGTAAGGGTCCTACTAGATCGAGGTGTACGTGGCTGAAGCGAGCATCCGGTAGGTCAAACGAACTGACTGGAGCCTTGTTATGACGGATCACCTTGGAGCGTTGACATGCGATGCATGCTTTGGCCCATGTTCTCACGTCCTTCGAGAGACCTTGCCATGTGAAGCGACCAGCAATCAATTTCACTGATGCCTTGGGACCAGGGTGAGCGAGGGAGTGGATTGCATCGAAGACAATACGTCGAAAAGATGGAGGAACAACAGGTCGGGGATGTGTCTTCGAGGTGTCGCATATAATCGTGATCGCTGGGTTGGGCAACGGGAAAACTTTATAACTAGATGGGCGATTATGAGTACCAACTCGTGCCTCCTGTTGTGCTTGTGCTAAAGCCTCGTAGTCGATATGGGGCGTTGTGGTCAAACCATTGATTGTGATACGTGAAAGAGCATCAGCGACTGGGTTGTCGACTCCCTTCACGTGCCTGAATTCAATGTTAAATTGCGACAGGAAATCCAGTTGCCGTATTTCTCTCTCCGCGTACTTGGCAGATGATGAACGGGAAGCTGAGATAAGTGGTAAATGGTCCGTGAAAACCGTTACAGTTGAAGCCTCAGCCCAATGTCGGAAGTGGCGGATGGCTGCATAGACCGCTAATAATTCGCGTCCGAAAGTACTATAGCGTCTCTCCGTCGCCGAGAAAGCTTTCGAGAAAAAGGCCAGTGGTTGTTGGTGATCCCCGACCTCTTGATGTAGAACGGCACCAGCAGCTACGGTCGACGCGTCTACCATAAGAGATAAGCGAGCGTTAGCGTTCGGGTGAAAAAGCAAGGTACATTTTGCCAGCTTCTGTTTCAAAGAATCCACGGCTGAAAGTTGATCATCTGTCAAGTGTAATGGTCCGTTGGCTCCACCGGTCAATGCATGCAAGGGCAAAGAGATGGAGGCACAATTGGGTATGAAGCGGCGGTAAAAATTAATCATTCCCAGAAACCGACGAAGCTGGCGGCGAGTCTTGGGGACTGGGAAACTTGAGACGGCCTTAACCTTTTCGGGCAGGGGTAAACATCCTTTGGAAGAAATCAGGTGTCCGAGGTACTGAACCGATGACGAGCCGAAACAACATTTGCTCTCGTTGATTACTAGGCCGTTGTGATAAAGACGCCGGAAAACCTCTTCTACGTGTGTTAGGTGTTCCTCCTGTGTCGTGCTGGCGATCAAGATGTCGTCGACATATACGAATACATAATCTAGCCCGCGAAAAATGGAATCGAGGAAACGCTGGAAGGTCTGGGCGGCGTTCCGCAAACTAAAAGGCATTCGTAAGAACTCGAATAACCCAAAGGGTGTCTTGATGGCGGTTTTGGGAATGTCTTCTGCTGCGACGGGAATTTGGTGATAGGCGCGCGTGAGGTCGACGGTTGAAAAACTAGTTTTTCCGTGAAGGGAAGCAACGCAATCTTGGATATGGGGAATTGGGTAATTGTCGTGTTCAGTTACTGTGTTTAAGGCCCGGAAATCACCACACGGCCTCCAATCCCCTTGAGTCTGTTTCGCGACCATGTGTAGAGGGGAGGACCAGCTGCTGGAGGACGGTCTAATAATGCCTAGAGCCAGCATTTTATCGAATTCCTTTTCGGCGATCCGTCTTCTCTCGGGGGCTAGTCTGCGGTAACGGCAAGATTGTGGGGGGCCTCGGGTGCGTATGAAATGTTCGACATCGTGTTTAACGGGAGCGTCTTGCTTTGGAGGTTTCACCAAGTCGGGGTATCGTAAAAGGAGGGAGCGATAGGGGCACATCGGTTTGTCTGTTGAATTCTTGAAATGAGACAGTATAGGGCAACATGTGCTACAAGTAACACGTGCATTCGTGCCGGCGTCCACAAGGCATCGTCCTCGAATATCGGGATACAAATTAAATTCGTGGAGAAAATCAGCGCCGATTATCGGGGATGGAATATCCGCCACTATAAATGTCCAGGACAGCGGGTGCTTGAAACCTAGGTTCAGGGAAAGGCGGCGGCTTCCATACGTGGGAATTCGAGAACGGTTAACTGCTTGTAAAGAATGCGTTGAGAATGACGTTTGTCGGTCGGAGTTAGAAACGGGTATAGCGCTGACTTCAGCGCCTGAATCCAGCATGAAACACAGATTATTGCTAGGGTCCAGAATGAAGAGTACGCGGCTTTTCGAGGGAGCGCCAGATTAGTCAGCCGCTATTACTCTCATGGCGATGGCCTTTCTGGATCGTCAGCACGAAGAACGACCGTGTCGTGCGTTAGGCCCGAAGTTCGTGTGGTACCAACATAAACCGTCAGCCGCGTCTTTAAGGGGAGGGCGATTACGTCTTCGGAAAGGTGACGAATCTCGTGAATTAGAATCGTGGCTCCGTTGGCGGTTACGTCCTTGAAATTCGGCGCGTAGCTTGGTTTCCATTTGGTGTACCAGGCGTTGCATTTCTTCGTGCCAAGCTGCGTTTGTGATCTCCTTCCTCTCTTGGCTTGGTTGTCTTGCGAAGGCGGCGATATATCTTTGTTGCGCGTCGGCTTCAGCTACCCTGTCGGCCATTTTAGCTAGCTGCGTTAGGGAGACATCTTCCGCAAGTGCGACAACCGTCCGAATTGCTGGCGGAAGTTTTTTAATGAAAAAGGCCTTGATAAAGCGATCATTAAGGCCCATGTCACTGCAAATGCCTTGAAGGTGATGCAGTAAAGCAGAAGGTTTTCTATCCCCTATTTCAATAGTGTTTAGGAGGACATCCACATTTTCCAGATCAGAATTTCGCATCTGACTAAGCATTGCTTCTTTAAGCGTTGTATACGGAGTTTCGCCAGTAGTTGTGGTGGCGTAGGAGAAGCGGCTGGCCAACTCAGGTGTCAGGGTGGCGGAAACTGTCTCGCGCGCGTTATGGACAAGGCCTTCTATGGCCGCCATTACCTCGTTGTTATTTCCTCTATTCCTGTTAATCATTAAAATGCTGAAAGTTCTGGTCTTTGTGACCTTAATAAAGCGTAAACATTATTATTATTATTATAGCGCCTACCAAATGATAGAATTTTGTCAGCTCCTTGGTGATGCCAAGACAAGAGAATTGTGCTTCGATCACAGTGAACCATGCTTTCATATCCGCTGGCCAGACTGGGGGAATTTTGATCGACACCGCGGCGATTTGTTCGTTGGATTCCATTTGTTTTTGTTTACCGAAAAAAACGTGGTAAGTGACGAAAACAAAATTAAAATGCTCGCCAATTGAAGGGTTCGATAATAGATCTGTTCTTATCCTAACGGCCCATCCGAATAAAGATAGACAGAACGACCACTTCGTATGTTAGAATCGGAAGGTGTGTCAATTTATCGATTTAAACAAAAGTTAATAAATCAGTACACTACAAGTTCACTACTTTTATAGCTTGATTCAAAAGTGACTGAATTGTTTTCGGTAATGATTTGGACGCGAGGGCTTCGCGATGAATCATGCAATGAGTGGTGATGATGTCTGGATTTTCTTGAAGAGTGAGCGTAACGAATCCTTTATGATTTCCTCGCATAGAAGGACATCCATCAGTGCACACAAAAGATTAAAATAAGATTCAAATATGAACGTATATCTATTTGAATTTAAATACAAACTGAATTATAAGTTATAAAAGAAATGTCGGAGTTCAAAAACCCTAGCATTTTGAATATTTTTCAAAACTCTCGCGACACACCTGGGCAGCTCTCGCGACACACAGTTTGAGTACCACGGGTTTAAATGCTCGCTAAATTTAAGCATCTCATTCTCTATTAATTACTGTAACGCACGCCACTGGCTGCATGTATAGTTTTTAAACCTGGTAACGTAACTTGTTTTATATATAATTTAAGGTCTGCCCTTTAATCCGCGACAACGCTTCTGATCCTCATCAGACTTTACATTCATATCCTATCGTGTTGGCTTATCGATAATAAATCTTTCCCCCCAAATCTGTCCTCCTGTTTGCTCCATTCTGTCTCAGTATCAAGGTGCACTCTCACTCCTATTTTCTACAGGTCTTCGAAGTTACGAGGACATTACATTTGGTGATAGCGACGTAAAACGTGAAAGTTACCACGTTGTCTTACCTACACGCCTTCTCGTAGTCATACATACCCCAACAAAATGCCCCCATCTGAGCAACAACACGAACAGGATGCGTTCCAGACCCCACCCTTCGAGGGAAGAGCCATTCCCACGTCAACATTCTCCCCTCCCGACATTTATTCCACAGGCTACAAGCGCCAACTCTATACAATTACCCTCAGCCCTGCAAAACCCCCACCCAACCCGTTACTGCCACACCAGACCATCAGGCATCTTTTCCCTCACAAAAACTAAAGCCGCAAAGGACCGACAATTTCGGCCAATGGATTCCTAACTCCCGTGCCTACCTCGAATCGGTGCCAGATTTTTACCGCAAGCTGGCTCTCCGCGCACTCCTGAAGTTACCCACGAAGTAGACAGCCTTGCCCCCTCCCCCCTTGCCCCATACTCTCAATATTTTGAAGCCATAGAACAACTGTTTCAGTTCATTTCGGGCACCAATGACGCCAACATTAAACTCATCAATCGCACCCAGCGAGTCGGGAATGCCTGCTAGACTTCTTCATCGCGCTAAAACACCTTTCATTCCAAGCCTTTTAACCCCAAGGCAACGAGGAGTTTACGTTTAGTGTGATGCTACGGGGAATCTAAGTACCCCAAACTCGCCCATATATTCACGAAAAATCCTCCATCTAATGCTAAGGAGTCCATCGGCTGTGCGTAAGCAGCCCAGTTCCAATTCCCCCTTGCTTTCGCCAACCCCATCGTAAACACACCGCAACCGACAAGCCCCCTCCTTGAAACTTGGACTGCAACTTTTGCTCCAAATTCAGCAGAAACGCCAGAGCGTGTGGCCACAACAAAGGTATCCCTAATGTACCTTTATCCGTTCTAACCCAACGCTCTACGAGCTTAAAACCGCTACTTTTTGCAGGCAGAATGCTGGGTAAGACGTTTAGCTTCCTAGTAGACACTGGTGCAGCCGTTTCCATTATCAATGAACTAATCCTGCGTCGTTCACGACTCATCCTCTTCCAAGTTAACCCAAATACAAGTCGTCAGCGCTCAAATAACTCCCACCTTACGATTTCCGGTTCTGCTACAATCCCCGTCACTCTGAATGGCCGGACATTCCACCACCGTTTTGTTGTCTACCCCGAGATCAAGTGGAACGCTATCCTTGGCTGTGATTTCTTGAGGAAAAATGTACGGGCCATTAATTTCTCCAAAACACGTGAATGCCTTCTCCTGACCGATGAGAAGGAGACACGCAACCTCAGTGGTGTAGATGTCAGCAACCCCCCACCAACTGAACCTTCTTCCATTGAGCAGATCCTACCAGACAACATCCCAGAAACCGACCGCCAGTCCCTTTACAAGGCGTTGGTTCCGTTCACAAACGTTTTCACTTGGGCAGACCAGGCCATCGGACGGACCAATGTCGTACTACACCGGATAGACACAGGTTCTCCAATCCCCCAACACCTTCATCCGCGAAGAATACCCTTCCACCTCCGCGACGGAATTAACACAATCGTCGACAAAATGCTACAACAAGGCATCATCAGACCCTCAAGCTCCCCATGGGCCGCCCCCACTACCCTAGTAAAGAAAAAAGACTTTACAGGCGCTTAAACGCCGTCAGAACCAAAGATCCTTTTCCCCTTCCCCGTATGGATGACTTGTTAGCGGCCATGGCGGATAAGAAGTACTCCACATCTCTGGACCTCTCCTCCAACTACTGGCAGATTGAAGTACACCCTGAAGACCGTGCGAAAACGGCTTTCACACTGCCTACCGGACTTTACGAGTTTACCACACTCCATATGGGCCTCGTCAACGCGGCGGCCACGTGCCAACGCTTCATGCAAAAAAGACTTCGATGGTTGTGCCCTTCCCGTTGGTTCGTTTATCTAGACGACGTAATAGTGTGGGGCGCCACAGTCGAAGAACTATTGCGGAATCGAACAGAGGTGTTATCGCGGTATGCACGAGCAGGCTTGGCGCGGAACTTCTGGATATGCGCTTTTCTGCAACTGCTTGCCAGCTGTTACAGGTCCTTTATCCCCACCTACGCCCGCCCGCCTTGCCTTCCCACTAACATGACTGACCGATAAAGACCCGCCCGTTACGGTGGTCTCCCGACTGCGACCGCGCGTTTTCCCGTCTTAGAGAGGCCCTCACCGCTTCCCCGTACTTACCCGTGAAGGCCCTAAGTTTATCCTGGACACGGACGCCAGTAGCCATGCCATTGGCGGAGTCTTGGCGCAGACCGGCGACAATGGCAAGGAACACGTCATCCAATATGGTAGCCGCACCCTCGACAAGGCTGAACGGAACTATAGTGCTACCCGCCGCGAGATGCTGTCGGTCAGGGCAAATTGGACAAGGCCGCAAGCAATCGCTTCTGGTGCCCCAACCTCCGGCAGGAGATCGGACTTGTATGCCAGGACTGTGATACCTGTAGACGCATAAAACACCCCAACGACACACCCCGTGCACCTCTCCAACCCATCGCCTCAGGCTATCCCAACCAGCGGCTCGGAGTGGATATCGTCGGCCCCTTCCCTTAATCCCGGAGGGGTAACCGGTACCTGCTCGTGATGGTTGATTTCTTTTCTTAATGGGCCTACAGCCGAGCCTCTCCCTGACCAGACAGCATCCTCCGTCGCCGAAGCTATCGTACGCGCGTGGGTTACTAGGTTTGGCGTTCCAGACTGTATCCACTCTGACCAAGGGTCCAACTTCGAAAGCAACCTGGTCCACGACCTGTGTAACAAACTCGGCATCATCAAATCCAGGACAACGCCATACCACCCACAAGGTAATGGCCAGACGGAAAGGACCAACAAATCGCACCTGTCCCTCCTGCGTGCTTTTATCGACACCTCCAATAACGACCTGTGGACACCCTCATTCCCCACTGCCTCCTGGCGTATCGGAGCACGTTACACCAATCAACCGGGTTCACCCCTGCTATGATGACCTACGGCCGAAAACTACAACTCCTACTTAATGCCAACTTACCACTTACGCAACCCGAGTATCCCTCCCCCTCGTCGTACGTCTCCCGGCTGATCGACATGCAGCAGGAATGCCAGCGCTTAACCCGCACACATCTACGACATGTCCAAGTCACCCAATCGCGGTCATATGACCGCCAAAGCCACGGCTCTCCATTCCAGCCTGGAGATACCGTGTGGCTCAGCCGCCCCAACCCTCCCCGAGGCATCTCCAGCAAATTCCACGACCCATGGAGCGGCCCCTTCTCTACATATGTCCGTAGGGTTCTAATGCCAAAATACGGAAAATATTTGTTATTTTACGTAACCATTCCAATGGAAATGAGTTTCGTCTGAGAAGATTATTCTTTTCAACAAAACAATCTGGTTGTTCTCATCAAAATAATCAACATGTCCAATATTTCATTTATCATTCATAAATTGTAAGCTTTCTACTATACATATCAATCAACAGCTGATGATTTTCAAATCAAATTTTGTGTTTAATTTGAATTTTAAATAAATGACTCACAATCGAAAGAGCCTGTATTACGCGCGCCAAAATAACAAGCGCATTGGCGCCTCTTTGTGATCATTTTTGTGGGGTTGAAGTCATGATTTTATCAAAATTAAACAAGCATCAACTTTCAATATTGGTGGTTCTGAGTTATCAGGATTTTATCACTGTTATGACCGTAAAGTCATGATTTTATTAAAATCGCGGCTGCAAAGCGGTTTCCAGTTGCTGGAGCGATAAATAAATTATATTTTTAAATATCTAGACAGCTGGGCGGAAAACATAAATAATATGCCAGGACTGCATCTGTCGCCGAGTGTCCTCACCCAATCCCCTTAGAGTACGAATAAATAATAATAATAATAATAATCATGGTTCTCACTTTATTACACCCACGAGGACCCAAACTTTCAGCATTACAATTAACTACAAACAAAATTGATACAGGAAGTAGCGATTATGCATAGAAGACGCAGTATAAGTTAACACGAATGAACTTCATAACAACGAAGTAAATGAAACTCAACGTTATTCAAACGCGTAATGGCGGACATCGAAAGGTTCTCTCCATAACGTGCACCCCAAATTAGTTCCCAAGGACATTTGGAACGTCCTAAAAGACGAGTCAGGCATGGCCGGCACCCCCTCAGCTGGTCGTAGGGCGCGCACATGAAATCCGGCGATTTGGAGGCTGCCAGTTGGCTAGAAACGCCCGCATCATTCGTAATTCAAGCGGCCTGAGATGTGCCGTGTCTTGAAAATTCGAGTGTATTTTTTCAAATTCAAATTAAGCACATATTTATAACGGAAAATCATTATCTATATATTTTCATATTTAAGAGAATGATAAATTACATAGTATAAATATTCCCCATGTGCACGCCTGTAGCTGTCGATAGATCGCAGGTTTTCCTCTGCCTGATTTCTGTCTGGCGCTGACCGTCCAGTCACCTTTTACACAAATTAAATGTCTCGTCTGCGTTGTGGAAGGAAACGTCGGTGAAAAGCTTTTCTTTTAAGCCGAATCCTGAGGTATAGATTGAAAATCACCTGAAACCTAAAGTCGTAACCCGATTAACGCCGGTGAGTCTCCCGCAAACCATAACGACCCACAGATTTCAGTCTGCTCTCTCTCTCGTGGACGTAACAAAGCAACTGGGGATTTCTAACGCCGACGGTCCAGACAATCTCTTCAAAGACAAATATGAAGATGCTGTCAAAAAGAGTGACGTTGTCCAACTCCCCACAACGCCATCGGTTGTAGTTGTTTGGTCACGTTGTCCGCCGCCCGTCAAACCTCGGGGCTGTCAACCGTGTTGGTCATTCGTCTGCACTCTGCTCAGGTTGGCGCTGCCGATGCGGCGGAATACTAAACACGTTGATTGGAACAGTAAATCTAGAGTGTTTGTTCCGCAGACAAGTTCAACGGGGCACCACGCAACACCGAAATGGAGTGTTGTGTCATCTTCAACTAAAGGAAGGCTCATTGTATTATCCCAATTCAAAGCACTGCCTTTATGCCACCATTGTGATTTTCATAGGCACCCAGGCCACATTAAAGAACGATTTCGTAAAGAACTTCTGTTCACCCCAACTTCGAAGGATTGGGTCTCGACGATTTCGCGAGACTTCCCCATTGGATTAGTAGCGGCACCTCTTTTCATGGTTATCGATAAACTGGAACGAATAAGTGCATTCGGTTTGTCAACCCAAATCCTTCTATTGTTGAGCTTTATGAGAAGCCTTTTCGTTTTCCATTGTGGTGTTAAAGTCTCGAACTGGTGGGTATAGTCGGCTTGTCAAGCATAATCTGAACCAATTGCTGGTGAATTGTCTGACATCATTTTGATTTGTTCAATCTCTATTTGTTTGGTGCACTCTTGTTACGATAAACTCCAACGATAACCATCGTTGAATATACCAAGGGTCTTATCCTTGGGAGACAAATTTCACCGGGTCAATCTGGGAACTTATATTTCGATATTTACGTTAGGAGTATTTTTCAGCGACGGAAAATATTACTTACAGCCTGCAGAAATTTGGTCTTCAACAAACGGTGCATTTTTTTCGGAGGGAGAGGTGAACGTTTCAGTTGATCAAATATGTCTGACACTTTGTCTTGTCTTCTTCGTCGTATTTAGGATGATATTTAAAAAGATGCAAACAATTGTTTCAAACCTTGCTTCTCCGACATAATTCTCGGATTTCGTTTGCAATCGAATTTTACCAGCACGTGCTTCCCTCAGTTCTATAGACATGGCGGACAGTGGTTTTATCAGACACACACACACATATGTATATATATATCAGCCAAATGTTTTTAATTAAAGGGATAAGTCTTCTCCGGCTAGACAAAATATTTTGGATCTTAACACGAAATATATTTGGTTCTTCCGGTGAAGGAGGGTCGTCTCGTCGTTACAATAGAACGCTCATGTTGACTTTGCTTTCCAGAATGTCAAGTCAGAAGACCTAACCTGTTGCTGTAAATCAGACGATGATTGAACATTGCCGCGACAATTAATCGAGGTGAACTGGTTTAGTTGGGATTATATGCTATTGCGTATTTTTTGTCGGTTAAATTAAGATAAGCCGCGGATGGATGGATGGATGCAAAAACTGTTACGGCTGCAACATCATTGGTACCCTACGGCGACCTAAACGCACTCAGAAACAACGGACGCCACTGCGACCTCAAGATCGAGGTGAGCCAATGGGTGACGGCATAATCTCTCTAATCTCCTATAGGTCCATGGAGGCCGCACGGTCAACGTACATCGCGGGGTTCTGGCCACGCGATTGCCGCTGATCGGCGAGCACATCGAGAAGAAATCCTTAATTGATGGCGGACACCCAGGGTTGTCCTTGAAACGGTTCCCCAGGCGGTATAATTCACGTTTCTCTGTTGACTTATTGTTTTATCTCAAAAGAATAGTTGACCTCGTACTTGACTACGCCTACTTGGGAAAGGTCAGATTGTCGAAGTGGACAGTCGAACGGCTTTTCTTGTTCGCGTTCATGCTGGACTGTGGCGATCTCCAACGGATGTGCATTGGTTACATGGGATCAAGGTGAGGCGATTCCTGTCGATTGTTGATCGCTTTCTTTAGGATGAATGAACAGGAGAGGCGACCAATGCACCTGGAGATTGCCAGAGCAACGAAGAGTAAAACATTCTACCCTCTCGTGTGGCGCAGTCTGTCAAACCGAGATTTCCTTCGTAGACGGTTCGACTTAGAGGAAGTCGTGAGTTTCGTCATGGCGTCTACTTCGAGGGCGGACGAGCTTCTTCGTCTCATCTGCGCCTGGGGGGACGACAACAACAAGGAATTGGCGGAAAATGGGGAACTGGTGGCCGCGTTTACTTGTCTTCTTGGCTGCATCGATATAGCCGATTTGTCTCAAAGGGCAGTCGATGAGTTTATTGATGGATTCTCGTATTTTCGACGGAACGTGGATTGCGAGTGAGTATTATGTGGCTCCAGTTGCCATCTCTCTGGCGTTGGTTTCTTTGGCATCTTTTTTGCCTTTCAGGAAACACTTTTCCCTGGCAGTAAGGAACGCGAAGAAGAGCAAACTGCTCCTCGTCTACGGCAAGGCGAAAGGATGGGGCAAACCCGCGTGTCTAACGACATTGCCACAGTTCGAGGAAGACAGGCAAATGGAGGTTCGTTTCCTGCTTCTCTATGAACTCAGCGTTGCCAGTCAACACGGCGAGTCGTCTGTCGCGACCTTTTCGTTTTGTCTCGCAAGCAAGAAAGGTCACATCGCCGTGCTTTTGGTCTTTCAGGCAACGTCTACTGCATTGGTGGACAAACACCCGGCAAATCGGATGCGTTGCCGACAGTCACGCTGATCGATGGCCGGACGAGACGCGTCACGGAGGCGCCACCACTTAAGACCCCTCGCATCAACGCAGCTGCTGCCGCATCTGACAACGAACTGTTTGTCTGTGGCGGCTACGGAGGAAACGGGGTTGGTCATCTGTCGAGCTGTGAGCGCTGGGTGGAAGGAAGGTGAGTTGTTTGTGTTGTTCTTGTTATTGTCTTTTTTCTTCCGTTCTCAGTCACCGTCTTCTTATTCTTCTTGTATTTTGCCCGCTGTCTATCCTGGCGACCGCTACCACCACTCGAGCGAGCACGCTACCAGGCAGCCGCGATTTTCTTGTCTGGAGACAACCCCATTCTGCCCAACGCACCGCATCTCATCTTGACTGGGGGGTGATGGTTCCTTTTATTTCATGCACCCCAATTGTAAACCACAACACAAAGGAAACCACTCCAGCTCCGTGTGCGAGTGGAATCAGTTTTTGTAAATCTGCCTTTTCTTCGCAAAGGATTTGAATGAGCACTGCTGCCTTCCGTATACTACCACTTCTACTAGTCTTCGTCGTTTGCCACACCAGGACCTAGTTTTTACGCATTGTCTAATTGTTATTATCCGCTTACCAAGCCTTAAATACTGAGTGGGTTTTGTTTGCCTTTCGTACCAATTATTCGATTTTCTGAACAGCTCATCTACAAAAATCTGATCAAGGCGATTTACCTCAGCTGTGATCATGAATGAAATTGGTTTAATTTCTCGATACCTGCCCTGGTGGCAGAGCCGTTCCTTCTTTCGCCTTAATTGTTTGAGAAATGGAGATGATACGACACGGGGGGTAAGGGACAATTCCGTAAGTGGGCAGTGCGTATCGTACAGAAATCGGAGATTTACATGGTCTATTTCCTTATCGAAGTCGGAATCCACAACTCTTAAATTGCACTTTTTCTGAAGTCAGTGGGAACGGATGCAAAGTAGACCAACAGCAGTGCAGTGGTCCGACTGTGCTAAAAGTTCACGTTTGCGACATGCTTGCAGAGAAAAAACAAACACAAATATGTGGTCAAGAAGGTTCCCTTCGCGTGTACGAAAATGTACTATGGTGTAAAGACCAAGTGTAAGAAGTTGGCTTACATGCGAAAAATTAAAATCACCACACAGTAAAATAAAAGAATCAACCAGACAGATGAGTTGGCGATAGGTCTATACTTCACAGGTACAGCGGAATCATTGGCCGCTTTCGGAACAGGTGTTATAGCGATATCTCTCCATTACGAAGGAAAGGAGCATTATCTTAACGAATAATAGACGAGTCGTGTTACAATCGGAGAAATTTAGCGGTAACAGATTTTAAGAACCGCGGGAGAGACCCCGTCCTGACCAGTCGCTGTGGAGATCTTGTAGTCAGCCAACGTTTT
>JAPUBX010001872.1:0-10222 GCA_028672205.1 Proteocephalus fallax | reverse complement strand
TACAAGCAACACTACCCATCATCCAACCAGCTCACAAACGACCAAATCTGTCAACGGAACCGAGGAAAGGGTGGTGGGCGTGCGTGGTCAAGGTGCGTAAACCATGTTCGCTACTTTGTCAACCAATTCACAATCACTCAAGCTCACGTCAGTAATCAACGAATCCTTCGTCTCTTCCTGTTTGTCGAATGACATCGAAGCGCGATAACTCATCTATTCAGAACCAAAAGTTAGAAACTTCACATAAAAAAAAACAAAAATGCTGTCAGACAATGGCTCACCTTTGGTAGACATCAGTGGGAATATGGACGCCACGGAGTTCTTCAGTTTGTACCGTGAATCATTGACCCAAATAGCTGCAACCACACTGTCTGGGTATCTCTCATCTGACGTTCTTTTTCGACAGAAACCACATCGAATGTGTCGGAAGTCCCCAAAGCGGCCACCACTTTACAAGTGTGGAGACCCGCCGAGATAGCATTTTTGCAGGGCTGCGACGTGCAATATGCATCATGGTCGTCTATAAGCGTCGATAGAATCGAGGTTTGCTGATAAATCGGCGGAGCAAGAGTTCTACCGATTCTTCGTCTTTCTCCTAGGCGTCTCATCAGTCAGGAAGCCCAAATGTTTCGGCTGTTCATGAAAGTTTGAGAGCACGCGCCAGAAACAAATGCGAAAAATCGTTTCCATGAATCGCGCGACTTCACTGATACATTTAGGCCGTTCATGAATATGTCAATACAATGTAACATATTGCATGTCGCGGACAGAAACAATTGCACGCGAAACCGCGCATTCAACGAAAGTTAACAATAAAACAAGAGCTTCACATTATTACAAAATCCCTCAATTGCACACATTCAGTATTCCTATCGACACTGAACCAATGATAATATTAAATAACAAAGTAATAACGAGGCTTAATCGTGCAAAATAGAGCAGAGTCCAAATTAACTGAAAACAACAGTGCTGCATCACATTCAATATGAATGATAAATATATATTATATCATCGCTATTCGTATCTATTTTGTTGAATTCAATAATTCAACATGTTTTGAAGGTGTAATGTTTGTCATCTTTTGTTATTGTGATGGTAGTTGTCGGATGACGGGCAGCGTCTACTTCTTTGGTGCAACTAATTTCTGCCAGAGGAAGAACGGGCTTCGTGGATGTCTCGAATCGGCGGGTTGTCAGAGGTGTTTGGGCGAAACTAAAATTCGGAACAAAAAAGGAATGACTAAATAACGATATGTCGCCGTCGTTCTTTCATCGGCATTGGTGGAAGAGATTTACATATCGATAAACTTGAATAGAGGGGATAGGGGTGAGACATCTAATATACGACCATCGATGGGTTTCGAATCAGAAAAGTGACCTTCGATTATGGTCTCTTCGATAGAGAAAATGGGCTACAAGAAAACGTGATTACTTAAAAAGTCTTCGGAGAGTTTAATATTTAAGGCCAGGGAAAATTACGGCGGAACTGTATATGATAAGGGGAATTACGCCCTTCCACAACGCCTGTAGTCCCTCCGTCTCCCGTCCTTAACCCTTAACCAAGTCACCAAGAGTTTCATATTTAAGGCCAGGGAAAGGGTAAACAAACCACCGGTGATATTCGCCCTCCGCGTATAGGCGGATGTCCGCAAGATGATAAAACCAAATACCTTCAATAATGAAAGTTGCGCAAATGGTTGCAGGTATGAAAAAGGGTAGTGTTGATAAGGCTTCCAGGCTTTGCAACAGTTGCGAGAGTCTCTCGTCAACCTCTCCTCTTCCGTAAACAGAGCATTGTAATGCTGCGTCCTTGTTATCGCAGACTGTTAAACGAGAGATGTTTTTCTGCCGGTGGTGAAACGATAATGGCAGCCACATCTTCCGTCAGTGACGCAACGACGTCATGGAACTTCGTTTTTCCGCCTCTATGTCGCTCTTCCACGGTGGTGAAATTTTAATGGAGACGGGCATCGCTAGGGTATCCGCTGTTTGCACGAGGGGTTTGTGGTCCGAAATGTCGCGCAAACGGTTGTAGTGGAAAGGGTAGTGTTGATAAGCGAGCCGGAATCGAGATGTGTCGAGGTATTGAAACCTCCAACTGAATACGGTACCTTAGCTGCCAACGTGGCTGATTATGTATAAAACCGGTTTCAGGATTCAACGTAGGGGTAGCGGTTGAGAAAATGGAGTGCTTACAAGGTCGGGGAAAGGACCTATATAGAGGTCAGTGGGTCCTGGTCATGAATCGCTCACGGAAAACAAAACTCGACGACCCTCCAAGGTGATCGATACCCCACGACTCGACATCGATAACGGTATACATCAAACGCTACATCGCAACGACGTGACAGGTTTTAACGGGCTGCCGGGACGAGAAAAGCGGAAGACCACTAAACCCCTCCGACTCGCGGATTACGTGGAAGGGTCATCCTCCTCCGGCGACGAAAGGGCGAGGGTGGCGAGGGGGTAGTGTCCCGGACATATAGACAGAGGATAACACCAGTAACAATAAATAAGCACATAATAAAATCAAATTTTTTTATTTAGCAATCCTATTTAATGCATGCTTTCCACTGCAGGACCAGTGAACGCCGTCAAAGTCGAAGCCAGATTAGCTTAATGAGTGAGATTTCTTTTGTTAATTAAACAAAATGGTATCTTTATAATTATGACCCGTTTTTACGTCACTAAACGAGATGCTAGTTTTGCAACCATTTCACCGTCAAGTATTTCCTACACCCCAGCTAGGGAATTATAATATTTTCGTACTCCCATGTTTCACGTCTTTCCCCGTCTATCGATTTCAACACGTAGCCGATCCTTAAAACGGTTAACAAACTAGACGACACCGCGAACAAAGGATGACTAAGACGTTACAAAGAGGGCTGAGTCTGATACACAATCGCTGTGATATCAATAATCTACTTCTCCATCGCCGAACATGGCAAATTCGTTGTAAAAATGCTTGTCGACTTGTTACGAGGTCAGCGTTTAAGGGCACCGTCAGCCCTGTTTAGATCAACAGGGACAGAGGTGGAGCTTCGCGACTATCGATTAAACGACTGCCGATGATTTATGTATCGCAATGGACAGAAACTAGCATGCCTAAAGCGGCGAAATTATTAACCGAAGAAGCTGCTATTTTATGGGCTAATGTCTGTAACAAGTTCGTAATTACCGCAAACTATTCACAAAATAAATTAACCACCCAACCACAACAACGATTTTCACGCATCAAACACTAATCTGCATAACAGCAACGACCCCAGCAACTAGCCTGTCAGTGGAATGTTGATTTGGGTCGATGTGACGCTTAGATCAGCGTAGTAAAGACAGCGGACCCCCCCAGCTTCGCCATTATGTTTCTCGGCTTGGGAAGTGGTGTCGCAAGGTCGGAACGTCGTCCACATTAATACAACCGATTAATAATGAAGGTACTGGCTTTATTGGGGTGAAATTGAAAAAAAGGTTTATACGAATAAACGAAATAACAAATTAGCAGGAAAGGCGAATAATATTATTTATAGCAGAGGCTTTTAGAGTTGCACCGGTATTACAGACATTCCGTCTATTATCCATTCAGGGTTTATTCTACCCATTATACAATACTATCACAATAATATATTACAACTGTCCACTGCGTTGACGAACTAAATGCATCTCCCCCGCTTAGCTCCATCGTTTTGCCTAGAGTTCAATAGCAAAATTAATCGAAATGTACATCTCAATCCAAGTTCGGTGAACTTCGAAACAGAGCCGACGACATCCGCTGCAGGACCTGTAAGAGTGCATGGCCTAACATGTTTAACCCTCCGAAGACTTTTCAAACTAATCCCGTTTCTTGTGGCCAACCGACGCTCTCTATCAAAGACACCGTCCTCAAACGTCACTGTTATTAATTCAAAACTCATCGCTGATTGTATATTAGACGACTACCCCCACCCTTTATTCAAGTTTATCGAAATGTAAATCTCTTCGACCAATGCGTAGGCTGTACCGTTCAATACCCACAAGAACGGCGGCACATCGCCCAAATTCGGTCATTCCCTATTTGTCCCGATTTATAGTTTCACTAGAGCAGGTGAAGCAGGAACTACAAGACGATTTCCAGTTTGTTTCTTTTTAATTTTGGTCCCCGTGACCCTGGCGAACCGTCCAAACACCGTCGAATCGCGACATCCATGAAGCCGGTTCATCCTCTGGCAGAAACTAGTTACAACAAAGAAGAAGACCACCACCACCACCACAACTACAAAAGAAGACAAACCAAATACCTTCAACAATGACAGTTTTATTGTATTCAACAAATCAGATAGGAATAGCGAAGATAGATGATGCTGGGAGCTGTGTATATGAATTGGAGGACAAAGTAAAGCGAACAGGTATTGGTTTACACGAGCACACAAAGACGCACGCACGCATTCACACACACACACACACAGAAGAACGACTACCGCTGACAGATTGGGCTTTGTCGGTGGGAACGGATAAACGTGGTAAACGTGCCAATAAGCCATAACTAATTGAAGCCGCATTGAAGTCGAAAGCCCATTTCTGCACACTGCTAGGCGTAAACAAGACACGCATCATCAAACAATTAATATGCATTTTTGCCCCCATTGGCCAGTTTAGGAGCGGTTGAATTTTTCCTCTTTCTTTACACGCGGAAAATATGGTTCGTATTCGTGGTGCCGTTGACGAGTGGTGCCGTCCCTGAAGGCTTCCAACGAGATTCCCTTACTGGCGATGTCGCCGGATGGATGCTGAACAACCAGACGAGGATGTCGCCTCTACGATTACTGGAACCCCCGACAACGACTGCAGACCATCGAGCGGCTTCAGCGAGCTATTGGAAAGGTGTGTTGCATGGTATCTCTGGGCTGCCATCTCTTGGCCTTCTCCCACGCGTCATACAATCTAGATGACAGAAGAGCAGTTCGTTCAGCCTGAGACATGTTGCTCTCGTGGAGTTTTTGTCTTTGGTGAAGCCATCTGGTGCGAGAGGAAATTGGAGACACCTTTGTCGAAAGTCCAATTCTGCACACTGCTAGGCGTACACATGACACGCACCACCCCCGGACACCCCCAAGGAAACGGCCAAGTGGAAAGGACCAATAGGACGCTCCTCGACTTTCTCAAAAGTTTCGTCCGTAACAACCACCCCCACGATTAGGAATGTCACCTTGGTCGCAGCCTAGGCATGCCTTGAAATCACCGACCTTGGTTGCCTCCGTGGAACCCAACAGAGCTCCCACGGATCGCTCAAGGGATAGGAAGCCCATCTCTAAGACGCCGTCGACCGGGAGGAGCTTTTAGGTACGCAGACAGCCCCCTTGGAGTACAGAACCCTACCACATCGAACGGGGCCTACAACCCGCCCGCCCCAAGTATAAGCCACCAGACGCCATCCTTAAACCACAGGAAGACCTTCGCAACACCCACAACTTGGCTCGTTTACACCTCCGACGGGCCTCCGCCTCCAACAAAAGAACAACGTCGACCAGTCAATAGTCCTTTCACACCAGTTCAACGACGTTGTCATCCCGTTAAGGATGGCCCGCGGAATTCAGGGGCCCAAATCATTCAACATGGTTCCTCCAAATCCGGCAAAGCCAAACGAGGAGCCCGCTCTGGTGTTTCCGTCAAAGTTGGTGGCGACTGTGACAGACAAATACCGAATATATCAAGTGCTTCTCAACCTGTTGGCGGGAAAAAATACAAAGCTGTGGGCGTGGATAAGGATCTTGTAGAGGTTTTAGAACGGGATATTTTACTGCGCAATCCAGCTGTTCGATGGGACGATATTGCTGAACTGGACGAAGCAAAGCGATTACTCAATGAGGCCGTTGTTCTCCCAATGGTGCTGCAAACTTATTTCTCATGGTTGGGCCCCCGGGTACACGGCGGCATATCGCAATTCGGTCATTCCCTATTTGTCCCGATTTTTAGTCTCACCAGACCAGGTTAAACAGGAACTACACGCCCTCTATACGTATCCACATTATATCTATTTCTACATTATCGACTACTTCCTTCACCTGTTTGATAAACATGTCACCTAAAAGGGATCCTGCTTTAGAAAACACTGACGAGAAGGTCGTCACATTGGTGTCAGAAGTTCCGAACCCATTACAAACGATTCATTCTTCGTTAGCCCCGTACTCACCTGACCAAAATATCGATCACTGGCTACGCTACGGCAAACTTTTCATCTCCCGAGTCCCACAAGACCAGAAGAGCGAGACAATCCTGCGTCTCCTTGGTCCCAGCGCTTTTTTAAAAGCAGAAGATGCTGGTTGTTCCCCCGATGACGACGTCGAAGAGCTATGCACCAAACTCCGCAAGGCGTTCCGAAAACCTGTGTCGGAGTCCCAATTTTTCCAGAGATGCCAACGACCTGGAGAAACTCCTTCACAGTTCCTCGACGCCCTCAGGATAATGGCTGACGCCGCGTTTACAGACGACACACGCGTCAAGAACGAAGAACGCATCCTACAACGTTTCTGCGACGGGGTGCTGTCCGACTCCCTTGCCATCACCCTTGCTAGCGCTCCCCCGAAGACGATCGACGACGCAACGACCCTGGTGAGACGTCTTCAAGACGCTGAACAACGACGGGGCCTACGTCAACCGACGCCAGCCTACAGACCCCCCAGTCAAAACACATACTGCCTCTGTTATGGCAGAAACGCAAGGACATGCGGTCATAATCAAACGGGTAAGGATGCTACCTTGGTCCTCGTGACCTCAATAAAGCCACTACAAACGTGCTTGTTTTTCCCAACAAAACGCTTCGTGCCTGTTGTCTACTTTCTACTCTTTTTTTTGTTGCAAACACAGAAATTGTACGATTAGCTCCCCACACGTCCAGACTTCCTTCGGACGAAGAATTGGATGGACCATTCACTATTAAGCGTTTATCAAGATTTTGTTTTTCATGGTTTTGTTAATTATAAACTATACTACTTCCTATAATATGAATATTTAATGACGCAGGAACAATAACAAATATCATCAAACAATTAATATGCATTTTTGCTCACTAGCCTCGAAGCTTCAAGAAGATCATGTTGCGTCGGAGGCTGTAGAAGAGGAGTCCGTTGCCATACTTCCCAGGAGGAAGATAACAGAACGTGATCGTCACATGGCACTCCGGTCACGACGGCAGCTCACCGATTCTACTGCCAATGCTTTGTTATGTCAGCCGAACACACAAAGAGGAAAATAACTAGACTATGGAAGGAATGGGGCCGAAAAATAGCCAATAGGGGAATGTGAGGACTGAGGCGTCAATTTACTCCGTTGTCGGAACCAACCAACTATTGGATAACACATAAGACTTTGTCCTTAGTCAGGCCCGAGATAGAAGTGCTGTTGGTAGAATTACGAAAACGTTGCAAGTCTATAAAGAGAGACATGTGATGATACGTTGAGCACTTTCTCGAATAGATCCAATGCAGCATCCATGAAGCTCAATTATTAGACGTCTTGTTTACAAATACTTCAAACCGATGCGGCCGAGTACATCTCTCCGTCGAGGTGGCTAACATCGTCATGAAATTATTTGCGATCCATTTTTATTTTTTGGGCCCCTCTTAGACACCCCGATACAGAACACCCAGCTCCCACAAATTGTTTTGGAACCTGACGTTGCCTGGGTAAACGAGGGAACGACTTCTCTTCCAATTGGCCATCTTGTTAATTCCAAGGGCCCATCCAACTACGGTGAGTGCAATATAATCTATGCCATAGATGTATTATCGTAGTTCAGACGTTTTTTATTAATATTTACAGACGTTATATTCCCTTCGGAGACATTGGCTCAATCCCACGTTGTCGGATTTGTATTAAAGAGCTACTCCTCGTTTATGGTTGAACCTGGTGCTGGTTTGGCCAACATAGGGCCGTTTGAGCAGTCTTCCCACGACATCACCGTTGTCGTTTCTCGGAAGCAGAAGGCTCGGGGCCTGCACTTTGATGAAGATGCATTCAACCTGTTTACAGTGGTTTGTCAGATTTCGCATGGCGATGGTGACAAGAGGGAGACGTCCTTCGCCGTGCAAATCGGCACCTATGCCATCCCCCTAACGAGACCCTGTCGTGTTCTTATTCCAAAGGGTCTGTAAAATATCGATTACTTCCCTCGTCATGAATGCCTTTTATCATTTCAGGTATTCCTTACAAGTTTGTTAACGCACTGCCCGTGGTAGTCCATCTTACGAGACTTCGTTTGGGGTTCAGTGAGGGCGTCTCTTGCGCCATAACCCATGGAAGCTGCTGGTGTGTGCGCGCGTGCAACCTCGTTGTCGTGACAAACAGAATCGGTGAGCTGCCGTCGTGACCGGAGTGCCATGTGACGATCACGTTCTGTTATCTCCCTCTCCTGGGAAGTTTGGCAACGGACTCCTCTTCGACAACCACCGACGCAACGGGATCTTCTGGAATCGAGGCTAGTGAGCCAAAATGCATATTATTAATGCATTATTAATTGTTTTCTTTATTTACATTAAGAAAATGACGAAATCGGCGACAAAGATTACTAAGAAGCTCCTGCCAGTAATGGCAATGCCTACGAGAAAGTCGACGACCAAAGGTCGACCGGTATCATCTTCGCGCGAGAATACAGAAGATGACAGACATAAGTCATTGGAGGAGCAAGTCCGCCAACTGACGTTAGTTGTAGAGAAGCAGCATACCTCGCTAACCATACGCCAACCGTTAAGGGAATCGCGAACCCTGAGGGGGGGGGGGTTTTCGGCTGAGGGGAAGGTGGTGTAGGCGAAAACACTCTAATTAATTCTAAATAGATGTTATAATACACTTTTAGACGAATTCCAGTCACTTTTTGTAAAGGGTCGTTTTTAATACTGATTAATGAGTTTTTTGTTTTAACGAACTCGAGCCGTGCTGAATCACGGAATTTTAAGATCGACGTGCAGAGTACGGTTAGTCTCTGCGTTGGCCATTTTTTGTCTATATTTGAGATTAAAATTACAATGACAACAACGAGAGCGTCGTCTAGAAAAGATCCACTGGTATCTTCGTGCGAGGACAACGAAGAGGAAAGAGAAACCACGGCCGTGCCTATGAAGACGTCGACGACGGATGATCGACCGGAATCTTCGCACGAGGGCGTTGAAAAGGACGGAGAAACAACGGTCGCGCTTACGAAGACGTCGACTACGAACTGCCGACCAGTATCTTCGGACAAGGACGCGGAACGAGATGAGCAGATGCGTGGAATGGAGGCCAAGATGGAGACGATTCTCAGAGCAATGCAAGCTATGACGCAGAACAACCAACGTTCTCAGAATATCCCCGTTGACGAGCATGAGCAGACTCGTGATTCCCATGTGACAACCCCACGACCCCGTTCCCCAAGTACAATTGCCCCTAACCCCCACTATGCACTGACCAACCCCCTCTCCCCCGGTGTAACCCCTACCCCTGACAGTGGTGACAGCAGAAGCGGGAGTAATTCGATCCCGGTGGAAAGGTTATTACAGGTAGTACCGGCAATTACGGGGGGAAATGAAGGGATAGAATTACCACGTCTAGCAACCGCGGACAACATTAGGCGGGATCCTAGAGTTAAAAATGGGATTAGAGCGTTCCGTAGGTACGTTTGACAAAGCAAACAGGGGAACCTAGGAACCGAATAAACTCCGAGCCCATCGAGATTCCCGGAGCCCCTAAGGAGGTCCAGGACCTGGTAAACCAATACAGAGACACGTTCGCTCTCTCGACCGCGGAACTGGGCAGAGCACTCGAGTTCCGGTGCGACATCCCCACAACGGGGGAACCGTTTCGTCACACGTACCGATCGATATCGTTCGACCTCCACGACGAATTTAAGCGTCAGGTCAACGAAATGCTGCTCGCGGGGGTTATACAACCCAGTGTGAGCCCTTACGCGAGCCAAGTGATCTTCCAACGGAAGGGCGACGGTTCGTGGCGTCTTTGCGTCGACTTCCGAAAAGCGGGTACTGGCAGATCGGGGTCAATCCGAAGGATCGCCCTAAGACGGCCTTTGTGACCCCATGGGGGCTGTATGAGTTTAACGTAATGCCATTTGGACTCCCTGTTCAAGGGGCTTAAGTTCGTATCGGCCTACATGGACGATATCATCGTGTTCTCGAGAACACGCGCGGAACACCTCAAACAGATCCTCCAGATACTGCGGGAGGCAGGGTTCCGAGTAAAACCCTCCAAAACACCTTTTA
>JAPUBX010001871.1:0-24188 GCA_028672205.1 Proteocephalus fallax | reverse complement strand
ACTTTTTAACCTATCTCGTTTTCTAAGGATAAGGTAATAAGGAAGTGGATGGGTTCATCGACTCGGGGTCAAGACTGAGTCTATGCACTACTTCCGCCCAATAACCGATGCCCGGAAGGGTTACTTGGATCACTTAGTTTAAACAGCCCACGTTGCTAAGTTCGCGAATTCGATTACTATACAATTACTAAAAATTTCGATTCTCATAGCCTCGGAACAATTTCCATATATACAAGCAACACTACCCATCATCCAACCAGCTCACAAACGACCAAATCTGTCAACGGAACCGAGGAAAGGTGGCTGGGCGTGCGTGGTCAAGGTGCGTAAACCATGTTCGCTACTTTGTCAACCAATTCACAATCACTCAAGCTCACGTCAGTAATCAACGAATCCTTCGTCTCTTCCTGTTTGTCGAATGACATCGAAGCGCGATAACTCATCTATTCAAAACCAAAAGTTAGAAACTTCACATAAAAAACAAGAAAAATGCTGTCAGGCAATGGCTCACCTTTGGTAGACATCAGTGGGAATATGGACGCCACGGAGTTCTTCAGTTTGTACCGTGAATAGTTGACCCAAATAGCTGCAACCACACTGTCTGGGTATCTCTCATCTGACGTTCTTTTTCAAAAGAAACCACATCGAATGTGTCGGGAGTCCACAAAGTGGCCACCACTTTAACAGTGTGGAGACCCACCGAGATAGCATTTTTGCAGGGCTGCGACGTGCAATATGCATCATGGTCGTCTATAAGCGTCGATAGAATCGAGGTTTGCTGATAAATCGGCGGAGCAAGAGTTCTACCGATTCTTCGTCTTTCTCCTAGGCGTCTCATCAGTCAGGAAGCCCAAATGTTTCGGCTGTTCATGAAAGTTTGAGAACACACGCCAGAAACAAATGCGAAAAATCGTTTCCATGAATCGCGCGACTTCACTGATACATTTAGGCCGTTCATGAATATGTCAATACAATGTAACATATTGCATGTCGCGGACAGAAACAATTGCACGCGAAACCGCGCATTCAACGAAATTCAACAATAAAACAAGAGCTTCTAATTATTACAAAATCCCTCAATTGCACACATTCAGTATTCCTATCGACACTGAACCAATGATAATATTAAATAACAAAGTAATAACGAGGCTTTATCGTGCAAAATAGAGCCAGAGTCCACATTAACTGAAAATAATAAATAACAGTTGCTGCATCACATTCAATATGAATGATAAATATATATTATATCATCGCTATTCGTATCTATTTTGTTGAATTCAATAATTCAACATGTTTTGAAGGTGTAATGTTTGTCATCTTTTGTTATTGTGATGGTAGTTGTCGGATGACGGGCAGCGTCTACTTCTTTGGTGCAACTAATTTCTGCCAGAGGAAGAACAGGCTTCGTGGATGTCGCGAATCGGCGGGTTGTCCGAGGTGTTCGGACGGTTTGCCATGGTTACGGGAAGCGCGAAAATCGTCTTCTAGTTCCTGCTTCACCTGTTTGGGCGAAGCTAAAATTCGGAACAAAAAAGGAATGACTAAATAACGATATGTCGCCGTCGTTCTTTCATCGACATTGGTGGCAGAGATTTACATTTCGATAAACTTAGAATAGAGGGGATAGGGGGGAGCCATCTAATAAACGATGTGACGCTCGATTATGGTCTCTTCGATAGAGAGCATGGGCCACAAGAAAACGAGATTATTTAAAAAGTCTTCGGAGGGTTTAATATTTAAGGCCTGGGAAAATTACGGCGGAACTGTATATAATAAGGGGAATTACGCGGTCGTGGAGGAAGGTCTTGATACGGTTTCAGCTAATTCCAGGTTCGCTGAACTTAGAAACAGAACCGACGACATTTACTGAAAACGGCATCAATATGATCACTCCAAGATAACGGAATGTTGGAAATAAAGCCGAGGAATTTTGCTATTGAACTCGAGTCGAAACAATTGATTTAAGAGATGGTCAGTGTTGATGGGTGGGGGGTCCCTCGGAAACGATGGGAAGACGTGGCCTCGTTGTTACACGGTGGGTCTAACGTAAATATAGGGATTGCGGTCCGTGACAATGGTGAACCTAGGAAAGGTTGGCGTACGTGGCCAATGTTGGTAAACTATGAAGAATTGGAGGACAACGTAAATCGAACAGGTTTTGGTTTACACGAGATGTACAAAAACCGCAGAGTTTCGAGCGGGCAGAATAAAGTAATTAGACGGTCTGCAGATTTCTATGCAAGGCATAGAGAGATTGCTGGATGCCACCTTTGAGTCGTATTTGGGGGCCTTGAATTCTGTCACCGACAAAATCCCACATACTTGCAATTCCATCCGTGGTTGGCAAAATCCTCGGGGTTCTTAGTCTCCCCCCACCCTCTTCCCTAAACTTTATGTACTTGCCGTTTCCCAGACTTGTAGAAAAATATAAATATATATTTAAACAAACAAACCACCTCATTACTGCAGCATGTGTATTACATGCGTTAGTAATTGGGTGGTCACACACCTAACCTTATCCGGGTTAGAATAGACCGTAAGGAGAAAGATGGCATCAATGATAGAGGAGCGTGCTTGTATTTATTCCAACGCCTTATTCAGTTGAATTGCATAACTCAGGTAAGGCCACACGAATACACCAAGAAAACTGTGCGAAAAATCGTCTTCAAAAGAGGGCCTGTTGCAAATAAAATTAGTCGTCGCGACGGGGCTCGACACACAACCAATGTCGTTGTGCTTCATTTATGAACCCATTTCGTCGGTTGCCTTGAATACTGCAGGATTTTCTACCACCGCTTTCGTGATAGCTAGTCGGCTGAGGCGTAAGCATGCGGAACTACGACAACTGTTGACAAAAGAAAATGGTCAGCCCAGCGATGTTGTTGCCGAATTCGGAGTTATTTTGTTGTTGTCGCCGAGTATCTGGGCTGCTCTGTTCGAAGACAACCAGTACCCCCAAAAAGGTGCTGGAGCATGGTGAAAGGGAGTTCGGGGAACCCACCAAAGTCTCCATGCGCGTCGTGTCCGCTTTCACGAAGAGCCAAGTTAAACGTAACGCCGACTTATGACGTTGGTTGACGAAAAGCTTCTTTGCAGTCGAGTCATGCGTGTGTGTGTGTGTCCACAGCGACCTTTTAAAAAGACAGCTTCACAGATTATGTTCTTTTTATTGCTGTCCAGTAAAGCCAGATTGACAGGCTCCACGTTTGGTTGTTGCGGGAATCGTTGGGAAAGGAGAATGTCCAGGTCTAGCCGTAGTATGCACGAATAAACGAAATAACAAATTAGCAGGAAAGGCGAATTATATTATTTATAGCAGAGGGCAGACAATCGCGACATCCATGAATCCGTTTCATCCTCTGGCAGAAACTAGTCACAACATAGATTGTATATTAGACGACTACCCCCACCCTATATTCAAGTTTATCGATATGTTAATCTCTTCGACCAATGCATAGGCTGTACCGTTCAATAGCCACAAGAACGGCGGCACATCGCCCAAATTCGGTCATTCCCTATTTGTCCCGATTTATAGTTTCACTAGAGCAGGTGAAGCGGGAACTAAAAGACGATTTCCGTATTTGTTTCCTTTTAATTTTGGTCCCCGTGACCCTGGCGAACCGTCCAAACACCGTCGAATCGCGACATCCATGAAGCCGGTTCATCCTCTGGCAGAAACTAGTTACAACAAAGAAGAAGACCACCACCACCATCACAACTACAAAAGAAGACAAACCAAATACCTTCAACAATGACAGTTTTATTGTATTCAACAAATCAGATAGGAATAGCGAAGATAGATGATGCTGGGAGCTGTGTATATGAATTGGAGGACAAAGTAAAGCGAACAGGTATTGGTTTACACGAGCACACAAAGACGCACGCACGCATTCACACACACACACAGAAACAGAACGACTACCGCTGACAGATTGGGCTTTGTCGGTGGGAACGGATAAACGTGGTAAACGTGCCAATAAGCCATAACTAATTGAAGCCGCATTGAAGTCGAAAGCCCATTTCTGCACACTGCTAGGCGTAAACAAGACACGCATCATCAAACAATTAATATGCATTTTTGCCCCCATTGGCCAGTTTAGGAGCGGTTGAATTTTTCCTCTTTCTTTACACGCGGAAAATATGGTTCGTATTCGTGGTGCCGTTGACGAGTGGTGCCGTCCCTGAAGGCTTCCAACGAGATTCTCTTACTGGCGATGTCGCCGGATGGATGCTGAACAACCAGACGAGGATGTCGCCTCTACGATTACTGGAACCCCCGACAACGACTGCAGACCATCGAGCGGCTTCAGCGAGCTATTGGAAAGGTGTGTTGCATGGTATCTCTGGGCTGCCCTCTCTTGGCCTTCTCCCACGCGTCATACAATCTAGATGACAGAAGAGCAGTTCGTTCAGCCTGAGACCTGTTTCTCTCGTGGAGTTTTTGTCTTTGGTGAAGCCATCTGGTGCGAGAGGAAATTGGAGACACCGTTGTCTTAAGCCCATTTCAGCACACTGCTAGGCGTACACAAGACACGCACCACCCCCGGACACCCCCAAGGAAACGGCCAAGTGGAAAGGACCAATAGGACGCTCCTCGACTTTCTCAAAAGTTTCGTCCGTAACAACCACCCCCACGATTAGGAATGTCACCTTGGTCGCAGCCTAGGCATGCCTTGAAATCACCGACCTTGGTTGCCTCCGTGGAACCCAACAGAGCTCCCACGGATCGCTCAAGGGATAGGAAGCCCATCTCTAAGACGCCGACGATTTCTCAAGAGTTTCTTCCGTCCACCGGATTCGACCCCTTCAAAAGGGTTACAGGCGGCGAAATGAAAATCCCAGCTGACATGTTTAACATGACCCCGCCCTCAACTTTCTCAATAATAATAATAATGGTATTCACTATGCAAGCAGTGGATCCAAGTGAACTTCGAGGTCACGCAGGAATGCGAATTGGTCTCCGAAATGAATCAAACATTATCTACTTTTACGGTCGATGGAAAATGTAATGACGCATCGGAAGAACCGGCACGCGACCCGGGCGTTTGGCCTCCAACAATAAAACAACGTCGACCAGTCAACAGTCCTTTCACACCAGTTCAACGACGTCGTCATCCCGTTAAGGATGGCCCGCGGAATTCAGGGGACCAAATCATTCAACGTGGTTCCTCCAAATCCGGCAAAGCCAAACGAGGAGCCCGCTCTGGTGTTTCCGTCAAAGTTGGTGGCGACTACGACAGACAAAAACCTAATATATCAAGTGCTTCTCAACCTGTTGGCGGGAAAAAATACAAAGCTGTGGACGAAATAGACTGTCTATTGAGCACGGACGACGAACACACCTGCGTTAAAATGGATGCACCGGTTGCACCGCTGTTCCTCTAGGATGTTCAGGAGAAGGACGGACGACGAACACACCTGCGTTAAAACGGATGCAACGGTTCCACCGCTGTTCCTCTAGGATGTTCAGGAGAAGGACGACGAACACACCTGCGTTAAAACGGATGCAACGGTTGCACCGCTGTTCCTCTAGGATGTTCAGGAGAAGGACGACGAACACACCTGCGTTAAAACGGATGCAACGGTTCAACCGCTGTTCCTCTAGGATGCTCAGGAGACGGACGACGAACACACCTGCGTTAAAACTTATGCAACGGTTCAATTGCGGTTCAATCAAGAAGTTCAGGAGAAGGACGACGAACACACCGGCGTTAAAACTGATGCAACGGTTCAACCGCTGTTCCATCAAGATGTTCAGGAGAAGGACGGACGACGAACACACCGGCGTTTAAACTGATGCAACGGTTCCACCGCTGTTCCATCAAGATGTTCAGGAGAAGGACGGATTTCCGCCCGCGTTTCTAGGCTCCCGCAGAAGGACGTGACGAACGCAAAATGATGCGTCAATGCACCGCTGTTCCCTCTAGGGATGTTCAGGATATGACAACACACCTGCGTTAAAACGGATGCAACGGTTCCACCGCTGTTCCTCTAGGATGTTCAGGAGAAGGACGACGAACACACCTGCGTTAAAACGGATGCAACGGTTCAACCGCTGTTCCTCTAGGATGCTCAGGAGAAGGACGACGAACACACCTGCGTTAAAACGGATGCAACGGTTCCACCGCTGTTCCTCTAGGATGTTCAGGAGAGAGACGACGAACACACCTGCGTTAAAACGGATGCAACGGTTCCACCGCTGTTCCATCTAAGATGTTCAGGAGAAGGACGGACGACGAACACACCGGTCACGCAGGAATGCGAAATGGTCTCCGAAATGAATCAAACATTATCTACTTTTACGGTCGATGGAAAATGCAATGACGCATCGGAAGAACCGGCACGCGACCCGGGCGTTTGGCCTCCGCCTCCAACAATAGAACAACGTCGACCAGTCAACAGTCCTTTCACACCAGTTCAACGACGTCGTCATCCCGTTAAGGATGGCCCGCGGAATTCAGGGGACCAAATCATTCAACGTGGTTCCTCCAAATCCGGCAAAGCCAAACGAGGAGCCCGCTCTGGTGTTTCCGTCAAAGTTGGTGGCGACTACGACAGACAAAAACCTAATATATCAAGTGCTTCTCAACCTGTTGGCGGGAAACGCAAGCATTCAGGAGTAAAAACGCCCTTGTAGGGATATTTGAAAGCCCCATTTTTCGTAACTTGCTTTGCTGCTTCGCGGTCTTGGGTTTAATAGCTTTTTTGTTGCGATGTAGGACAGCACTGCCAGGTACTCTCGGACACCTTGGATGGGACTTGTCAATCCCCCAGCAGCCCGTTGGAGGATCATCGTCACCGTTTTTTTTGGTGCGGGGCCTTTGACGGCCACCATCATCACTGTTACGTCAAAACATCTTCATCGATCTTTTTACTACATTTAGCAACAAAAAAATCCTCTGTTTAAACTCATCAATTTCATGGATTTACCCTTGACAAAACGAAAATACTCGCGAAAACAGCTCACTGAATACCGCAAACACTTAATTGTTGACGCAAGTCTATCTGAGTCCCTTCTAAAGTGCAAATCGCTGTCTAACAGGTTATTTTATAAAAAGGCATCGATTAATCAATATGCTTCTCGCATTCATAATGAGGCTTTAATCGACCGACCGCATGAGAACAGCGGTTTTGTGCCTACAACTACTGCACTCCCGCAACTACCACTCACTCAGACCAAGCGGCAGCATCGAGCTGGTTGGCTTAATGCTGTTCGCAGTCGCTATCCCGCAAATACATCACTTCCAGCTCTTGCGTCCTTTAATGTGCGTTCAATTCTCAACAAAGTTGACGATTTTCACTCTCTGCTAACAACTGCTCTGTTTAAACCTGTCGGCGTGGTCTGTCTACAAGAAACCTTTCTTCGGGACATCAATCTGGATCACATATTTATGCCAGAGAATTTCGAATGCTTTCGTCAAGACAGAGTGGTCGGCGTTAAATCCAAGGGTGGTGGTGTCGCGAGTTGCATCAATCTCAGCTGGTCAAAATCGAACAAAAAGGTTTTCTGCTATGCAGCTAGTGCTATTGAATGTGTTGGGGTTATGTGCCATCCAAGGTCTCTTCAAAACTGCAAGTCTGTGACAGTCTTTAACTTGTATATCCCCCCATCTTCTACCAGAACAGACATATCTAAGTTCTATGATTCGCTTATACCTTTTATTTCTTCAATTATGGATGATTCTTTCATTTTACTGTGTGGTGATTTCAATTCTGCGCCTATTAGCCCTCTTCTTACACTTGGTCTAAATACCATAGTCAATTTTCCAACACGCGAAGGGAATCTTCTTGACCACATATTTGTGTCCGATTCTTCTCTGTATGCATGTCGAAAACGTGCACCTTTAGCCCAGTCGGACCACTGCATCGTTGTTGGTCTACCGAAAATATATGGCAAGGATAAAAAAACCATCAATGTTGTCCCAAACCTAAAAAAATTCGTATCCGCTCTCACTGCCTCCAAAACCAGTGCAATTTAAGAGATGCCGTTGCCACAACCGATTTCAAAGTTTTCGAGGATTCCGACTTCGATAAAGAGATCGACAATATCAATAGTTATCTCCGATTTTTGTACGATACGCATTGTCCACTCACGGAACTATCCCTCACCCCCGTGTCATATCTTCTCCATTTCTGAAACGACTGAGGCGAAAAAGGAACGACTTTGTCGACAGGGAGGTATCGAGAAATTAAACCAATTTCGATACAGATCACAGCTGAGGTAAATCGCCTTAACAAAATATTTGTAGATGAGCTGTTCAGAACATCAAAACCCGGTGACCTCTGGAAAAATCTTAACAGATTGACAGGAACCCGCCGCCCACATCTACCAAGTGGTGCCCTAGACCTTGATGCTCTGAACGATGGCTTTATCTTCAAATCCGCTGACCATTCCGCGGTACCTCTGGTTAGATCTCTTAATCCCAGCGCTTTCCTGCCCGCTCACGAATCCTCTATCTCCAAAATTTTGGCTGGCCTCAAGAACTCCACCGCGGCTGGTCCCGACAGGGTCGCCCCAGCGATTCTTAAAATCTGTCACCGCGAGATTTCTCCAATTGTGACCCAGCTTGTAAATCATTCGTTAGGGGAATGTTCCTTTCCTTCGGAATGGAGAGACGTCGCTATAACACTAATCCCGTTTCTTGTGGCCAACCGACGCTCTCTATCAAAGACACCGTCCTCAAACGCCACTGTTCTAATTCAAAACTCATCGCTGATTGTATATTAGACGACTACCCCCACCCTATATTCAAGTTTATCGAAATGTAAATCTCTTCGACCAATGCGTAGGCTGTACCGTTCAATAGCCACAAGAACGGCGGCACATCGCCCAAATTCGGTCATTCCCTATTTGTCCCGATTTATAGTTTCACTAGAGCAGGTGAAGCGGGAACTAAAAGACGATTTCCGTGTTTTTTTCTTTTAATTTTGGTCCCCGTGACCCTGGCGAACCGTCCAAACACCGTCGAATCGCGACATCCATGAAGCCGGTTCATCTTCTGGCAGAAACTAGTTACAACAAAGAAGAAGACCACCACCACCATCACAACTACAAAAGAAGACAAACCAAATACCTTCAACAATAACAGTTTTATTGTATTCAACAAATCAGATAGGAATAGCGAAGATAGATGATGCTGGGAGCCGTGTATATGAATTGGAGGACAAAGTAAAGCGAACAGGTATTGGTTTACACGAGCACACAAAGACGCACGCACGCATTCACACACACAGAAACAGAACGACTACCGCTGACAGATTGGGCTTTGTCGGTGGGAACGGATATGGGTAAGCGTGCCAATAAGCCATAACTAATTGAAGCCGCATTTAAGTCGAAAGCCCATTTTTGCACACTGCACAAGACGCGTACCACCCCAAGGAAACGACCAGTAGGACGCTCCTCGACTTTCTTCCGTAACAACAACCCCCACGAATGGACTGTCACCTAGGTCGCAGCCTCCTTGCATACCGCTCCATCATCCATTCGTCCACCGGATTCTCCCCATTCAAAATGGTTACAGGCCGCGAAATGAAAATCCCAGCCGACATGTTTAACATGACCCCTGCCCCCGACTTTCTCTTGGTGCAACATTTAGCTAACTTATATTGGTTTTTCTCGTTGTAGCAAACGACCCCTAATGGTATCTAACGTGTGGACTGCGCGGATTCAAAACAACGCCAAAATTGTTATATGCTCTCGATTGTTTTTAAAAATATTTACCTTTCTTCGAATACCTATTATGCTTTTAATAGACAAATTATTTTATTATTTAGGCCATATTGCTGAACTGGACGAAGCAAAGCGATTACTCAATGAGGCCGTTGTTCTTCCAATGGTGCTGCTAAATTATTTCTCATGGTTGTGCCCCCGGGTACGGCGAAAAAACTGTTGGCCAAAGCAGTTGCAACGGAATGCGGCACCACCTTCTTCAACGTCTCAAGTATCGATTTACTAGACAAAACGTGCTTGTTTTTCCCAACAAAACGCTTCGTGCCTGTTGTCTACTTTCTAAATACACTTTGTTGCAAACACAGAAAGAGTAGGCACCCGTTTTGGCGTTTTTCTGGCTTTCAATAAGCGTGTCCGTCGGCGAACCTCGATTGCATCAGGATAACGCAGATAGCCAAGGGGCAGGTTCTCATACTGGCGAGTGGCGGGGTTCATTCGAAGGCCGTAGTTAACTTTCTCATATGCGTCTCGCGGGGCACGGATACGAATGCGGGAATCTCAATGGGCTCGGAGTTCATCCGGTTCCTAGGTTCCCTGTTTGCTTTGTCGAAAGTTACCATCTTTGTCTTGAAGTTCAACGTAGAAGCCTCCCTCTTGAGGTAGTCCAGTCCCAGGATTATGTCGACGTTAAGACCTGGTGTCACCACAAAGTCCCACTTGTACAGCCCTCCTTCGTGAGCGAAACTGATCGTGGCTACTTCGGAACTCTTGTATGAGGGCCCTATAAACCCTTGCAGACTAATACGTCGAGCCTGTCGGTCGTTGGTCAGTGCAGCTACTGCCGTGGAGCATAGGGAGAGGCTGGACCCCGAGTCTACGAGCCCATCTACCTCCTTGTTTCCTATTCGTATTTTAATGACAATCGGGTCTACTGGTCTAAGGCTTACAGAATACACAGATATAGGTAGAACTGGAGACTTATGCGGTCTAGGTCCGGCCTTCAGCGGGCAGTACCGGCTGATATGGCCTCGTTAGGTTGCAGTTGTAGCACTGCCTGTCCGTGGGTATTTGGTCGCGCTGCGGTCGATCCGGTAGAGGCCCATCTTGTCTAAAACGGGGGCTCATACAGCCAAACAGGTGGGGGATTTGATGCGCGGCGGCCTTCATTGGCAATTAGAATTGATTTATTCATTGGGTCTTTGTTTGTGGAAGTCTTTATGTTGGTGAGTCTCAAATTTTCTCTATTTGATGGGGGGAGGAGGAGGCGGTCTTCTTCTCCTATATTCGACGACCACGGCTGGCGGTGCTGCCGTAATTTCGTACCTGTGAGCCCCTAACGCGGTACGTAGGTTCCACCGGTTCGAAATCCGCGGGGGCTACTGACGTATTTTACGGTCGTTTGGAACCAGGAAACCCCCTACGGGGAAGACCCCGAAGAAGAATGATGGGCGAAAAAGGGGGGAATCGTCTGAGTAGAGGGAGTGGTGTGGAAGAAAACTCTTTCATTTAATTATAAATAAACTTCTAATGGCTTTTGTGGTTGTTGTTTTACCGAATCCCAACCCCGTACCTCTCTGCCCTTCCACCACGCCTGTAGTCCCTCCGTCTCCTGCCCTTAACCACTATTTTTACAGTTGTGACAAAGATGGCAAAGATGGAGTCCTCACTACTCCCTCCTCGAGTTGAAATTGGGGTTAGAGCGTTCCGTAGGGGCTCTACTTGGGATAACTGAGGCCGTACGAGCCACCGGTACCTAAATAATAAAATAATTTGTCGATTAAAAGCATAATATGTATTCGAAGAAAGGTAAGTATTTTTATAAACAATCTGAGTGTGCATATGACAATTTTGGCGTTGTTTTGAATCCGCGCAGTCCACACGTTAGATACCATTAGGGGTCGTTTGCTACAACGAGAAAACCCAATATAAGTTAGCTAAATGTTGCACCAAGAGAAAGTCGGGGCAGGGGTCATGTTAAACATGTCGGCTGGGATTTTCATTTCGCGGCCTGTAACCATTTTGAATGGGGAGAATCCGGTGGACGAATGGATGATGGAGCGGTATGCAAGGAGGCTGCGACCTAGGTGACAGTCCATTCGTGGGGGTGGTTGTTACGGAAGAAACTCTTGAGAAAGTCGAGGAGCGTCCTATTGGCCGTTTCCTTGGGGGTGGTACGCGTCTTGTGCAGTGTGCAGAAATGGGCTTTCGACATCAATGCGGCTTCAATTAGTTATGGCTTATTGGCACGTTTATCCATATTTGTTCCCACCGACAAAGCCCAATCTGTCAGCGGTAGTCGTTCTGTTTCTGTGTGTGTGAATGCGTGCGTGCGTCTTTGTGTGCTCGTGTAAACCAATACCTGTTCGCTTTACTTTGTCCTCCAATTCATATACACGGCTCCCAGCATCATCTATCTTCGCTATTCCTATCTGATTTGTTGAATACAATAAAACTGTTATTATTGAAGGGATTTGGTTTGTCTTCTTTTGTAATGTTCTGGTGGTGGTGGTGGTCTTCTTCTATGTTGTGACTAGTTTCTGCCAGAGGATGAACCGGCTTCATGGATGTCGCGATTCGACGGTGTTTGGACGGTTCGCCAGGGTCACAGGGACCAAAATTGAAAGAAAAACACGGGAAATCGTCTTTTTGCTCGCGCTTCACCTGCTCTAGTGAAACTAAAAATCGGGACCGAATTTGGGCGATCTGCCGCGGTACAGCCTACGCATTTGTAAGGCTAATATAAACGACTGGTTAACCTTCGTCTATACCACTGGCCTGCCTGGGAACAGAAAGATTGATAATGACTAATTTTGTGTGCCTGTGTGTGATTAAACTACTACGGATGCTACCGTTATTTCGTAATTTTCGCATAAGTAAATTTTTTTTGCTTTTTTACATCTGCACAACCACACTAATTAAATCCCCAGTTTTTTTTACTGTGCTGGAAGTCTGTGCCCACCCCATCCCAGCCATCTTACCAATAACGTAATTGGATAAGGAAATAGAATGTCAGACCTCTTCTTCTTCTTCTTCTTCTCTGTCCATACAACAAAGTCCCCTGTAAACCATAGCGTTTATTGCGGTGGATAACGGAACGACATAAGAGGCAGAGGATCGAATAGTAACAGAATCGTTTAAGCGAGGTCGAGGGGAATTAACAGTAGTGGGAGGCGTCGGCTCTTGTTCAAGAGCAGGGGTAACGGGCATCGGCTCTGTTTCCTTAGCCGAGGTAGGGATGACGGGCGGCTGGTTCCTTTTCTGCATCTCGTTCATAAGCGCTGACACTGAGGCTGCCAGTTGGGAAACCACTTCGCGGAGTTGATCTATTTCTGACGTAGTTTCGTCGTCGTCCTTATAGACGGTCGGGGAGGGAGGCGGTCGACGTTCACTAGTCGACATTCTTGATGGAACGGCCCTTCTAGGCAGGATATTTCTAGTCGTCTGCTTGATTAGCTTCGGCATTCTTCTTACTATAAAAGAGAGTTTGCACAGAGAAGCAAAGCTCACGATAGCGTGAACGACGATCCAAAAAGTCCGCGTTTTAGCACGGTGATATTAAAACAAAACCCTTAATCAAACGAGAATTAACAAAGCTATGTTAAAGTATCTAAAAGGTAATTAAGAACGTTATTTCGAATTAACTAAGACATGCTATTCTCTACACCACCTTCCCCTTAAACAAGACCCCCCTCCTCTCCTTCGCAGATCAATCTTCTCCGGAGCATTCGTCGTAGAAGTTATCGTCATCTGCCGAAGCTTCAACCTAGAGGTTCGCGGATCCTGTGGTGGAGAGTATGGGTTATACATATATACACCAAAATATAAAATTTTCTATTCAATTACGAACTTTATTTCAGTCTGGGACACTACCTCCCCCTTAGGCGAAACCCCCCCTCAGGGTATGCACTGGACGTGCACCCGTAAAAACAAAATCGATATGGCGCACAGTTAGCAGGGTACACGCCTTGACGCCCCCCCGCATTTCGCACGAGGGTTCGGACCCGTCCAGCTACGGTAAAAACAAAATCGATATTTAAGTGGCGGTTACAAAAAAAACGACTAAAATTCGACAAAAGTTTATTTCATGTTTCATTTATAATGAATTCTAGGTTGGGTTCGGCTACCCCCTTCCCCTCAGCTAGGCCCATGTTCCTAAGTGAACCCTGAGATGCACAAGTGGTGGGGGCCCAGGACTCGTACCCGGTTCTTCCACGTATCGGGCGTAGCTACTTGTTACTATCCTATAACGGGATGTTTCGTGCGTTCTTACGAAAACGCGGTGTCCGTTTTTGGCGTGCACGATGGCTCGTCTGGCCTTGACGGCCTTCTTCTTAAGACGACCAGGCCTGACGTTGGGCAACCACGTAGTACCCTTTTCACCTTCGACGACGTCCTCCTGGGACTTGTCGGTTGGTTCGGTAAAATCTATCTTAACCGTCCCGATTTGTATAACTCTAGAATCAGTTAGTCTAGGACATAAATGATAACCAGGTATAGGAGTACGGGGAAACTCACACGGTGTTGGTTCTGGCCTCAAAACTTTACCCGGTGTTTCAATAAGGCGGCGGTTTTGGGGAGCTGGCTCCTCCTCGCCAACGCTCGATTTCTTTGTCTGCGCTTCGCCAAAGCGCTGGATGTCGTCCGTCGTTCTCAAACGGGGAAGTTCGAAGTCACCATTCTCCTGGGTAAGGTTTTGGATGAGTGTCGATCCTTCGGCACAGGTACTTTGTATCCCGCCGATGCTGTCACCAGTGTAAACCATAGCGTTTATTGCGGTGGATAACGGAACGACATAAGAGGCAGAGGATCGAATAGTAACAGAATCGTTTAAGCGAGGTCGAGGGGAATTAACAGTAGTGGGAGGCGTCGGCTCTTGTTCAAGAGCAGGGGTAACGGGCATCGGCTCTGTTTCCTTAGCCGAGGTAGGGATGACGGGCGGCTGGTTCCTTTTCTGCATCTCGTTCATAAGCGCTGACACTGAGGCTGCCAGTTGGGAAACCACTTCGCGGAGTTGATCTATTTCTGACGTAGTTTCGTCGTCGTCCTTATAGACGGTCGGGGAGGGAGGCGGTCGACGTTCACTAGTCGACATTCTTGATGGAACGGCCCTTCTAGGCAGGATATTTCTAGTCGTCTGCTTGATTAGCTTCGGCATTCTTCTTACTATAAAAGAGAGTTTGCACAGAGAAGCAAAGCTCACGATAGCGTGAACGACGATCCAAAAAGTCCGCGTTTTAGCACGGTGATATTAAAACAAAACCCTTAATCAAACGAGAATTAACAAAGCTATGTTAAAGTATCTAAAAGGTAATTAAGAACGTTATTTCGAATTAACTAAGACATGTATTCTCTACATCCCCCATTGAGCTGCTCTCAAATTATGAAGCCCGAGGATGAAGCCCGAGGATGCACTGCAGCACGTTTGGCAGCAGCAGCAGCAGCAGCAGCAGCACTGTTCTGTTTCTGCATAATAATAATAATATTGGCGAGAACAACAGGGAATAAGGATGAAGCCCGAGGATGCACTGCTCTCTTTTAAACAGCGAGTAGAGATGAAAGACTCACATGATCGCAATGTTTCGGAAAAAAAATTAGCACGAGTTAAAAAAAAGTAGGAGATCATCAGCGTTTCGGAATAAATCGATTTCTGTCGAGCACAATCACGTGTCAGACTTCCGAATAATGGCAGTTTGCAGAGCGAGTCACGACCTCCGATACGCATAGTCCGACCAGTTACTAATTTAAACTAAATTTATCGTACGTCTCCAAAATTATCAGGTCGAGAAACGGCGAGCTACTCGTGGTGGGGGACACGTCAGCTGGAAGCAGCAGCCCAGCGTAAGCGTTCCGGCCCTACGCGAGCTGTCGGTGACCCTTCTGGTCGCCTCGATGACACTACTCTTCTTCTTCTTCTTCTTCTTCCGTCGTCAGTGGAATAACGAAAGCGCGGGCTTTGCTGCAGCTAATAGAACCTATCGAAAGCATCAAAACGTGGATAGAGAAATTTATGTTTATGCGGAAACAATAGCTTGTATTCATCAACAAGGATAATTGTTGCCACGGCTAAAAACTGCTTTCTCAAAAATATTGCAAAAAAACGAGAGTTGCAGAAGCTTAATAAACACGGACGGACTGAAGTCCGTTTGACGAAATGAGACGTAGAATAAAACGACGAACGCGCAGTCGCCCGGGAAATCCGCGTCCACATTCCCGGTTTTATCGGGTTTTTCAAGAATAATGCCCCTCAATATGTCTATTTAAAGCGGCGCACTCCATATAATTCTAAGTTGCTCGCCGTTTCTCGACCAGATAATTTTGGAGACGTACGATAAATTTAGTTTAAATTAGTAACAATTATAACAAAAGCTATTGTTTGTGTCCTTTTGTGTACGTATTATTGCTGTATTTTTTGTATATTATCATGGCTAGCAATTTTAAAGTAAAGTGTTCGTAAGGTTTATTATTTGTTCCCCGGGAGATGGTCGGATTATGCGTATCGGAGGTCGTGACTCGCTCTGCAAACTGCCATTTTTCGGAAGTCTGACACGTGATTGTGCTCGACAGAAATCGATTTATTCTGAAACGCATGAAACATAAAAAAGGAGGCGAGAAATCTTCCACCATCTCAACTGACGTTGACGACTTCCTCTATTCATCTTGCTTTTGCTTTTAATTTGCTTCGTCACACATAGTAGTATGAGTTGCATTGTCGATTGCGAGAGTCGCATTATTCTGATTAGGAGTTTCGAACATCGTCCTGGTAGTATCAGCAGTAATGGAAGTCGTATGAGTAGTATCTTCAGTGATTGAAGTTTTTTTTAAAGTATAAATTGCTGATGAAGTCGTCTTTGTAAAATCAAAATGAATTGTTTTATTTTCATCTGTATCAGTTGTTGTGAACGTAGTATCAGTAGTGATCGAAAAAGTATTGGTAAAATCAGTAATATTGGAAGACCAATACGTCCTGTTTGCAGTCGTTTAAAAAGACTGTGTATCATAAAAAGTTGTTAAAGTTATCTTAGGAAAAAAACTCACATGCCGTCCTTGCACAATAATTGCGGTGTACTACCAGGCGCAGTGCTATCTCCATTCCTTTTTAACTATTAAACGTCTAGCCTTCGGTCCTCAAACGACGTGACACTAATAAAATACGCGGATAGCTGACTTTATTCCATGCATGTAACACGAATGGTGATTCTCAACAGCTCGGGCAGGCAGTCACTGAGGTACTCTTGTCGTTTTCGGAGAATGGTTTTCTGTTGAATGAATCAAAATGCATCTCAATTACATTTTCCTTGAGAGCCGATGTTGACACTCCCGAAATCCCTTCACTCCATAATTTCGCTTCGAGCTCAAAATCTAAATTCCTCGGCGTTATTTTTAACAGTCGGTTATCATGAAGTGATCATGTCGATGCTGTCTTTGGTAAATGTCGTCGCGAGAGCCCCAGTCAACATGAAAGAATTCCCCATTTCCACCAATCGACTGAAGCAAACACGGATGCAGTCACGAGCGATCCCCGACCCATCCACCCACCTCCAAGTCCCTTTATTACTGGAAGAGGGGGGAGGGTCTTGGACAAATTACGCGTGACTCAATTTTAGAGAGAAACCGATGAGCAAATAGACATTTTTTTGGAGCGAATACATAACTAAGCCTATGTTTTAAATCTAGACTGTTATTACGCACACATGGCTTAGTCCATGTGCCCAAAGTGTTTACAGGAATCTGGACGCTGATGGCGGTCAACAACCACGGTTCCAGCGCTGTTCTATCAATATGTTCAGGAGAAGGACGACGAACACACCGGCGTTAAAACTGATGAAAGCGTTCGACCGCTGTTCCAACAAGATGTTCTGGAGAAAGACTACGAACACACCGGCGTAAAAACTGTGCAACGGTTGCACCGCTGTTCCAACAAGATGTTAAGGAGAAGGACGACGAACACACCGGCGTAAAAACTGATGCAATGGTTCCACCGCTGTTCCAACAAGATGTTCTGGAGAAAGACTACGAACACACCGGCGTAAAAACTGTGCAACGGTTGCACCGCTGTTCCAACAAGAGGTTCAAGAGAAGAACGGACAACGAACTCACCGGCGTTAAAACTGATGCGATGGTTCCACCGCTGTTCCAACAAGATGTTAAGGAGAAGGACGACGAACACACCGGCGTTAAACTGATTCCACGGGTCGAAACGTCAACCGTATTAAAGCAAAAAGCTTTCGAGTTCGGATTTAATAGCGAAGTGAATGTGGCCAAATCCTACCTCAATAAACCCACGGCTGACTGCTTTCCTTCCGTCACCTTAAGTAGTCCGTTGGATCCGTCAGTAAACGCATACAGAGGCAAACAAATCGATGAATTATTAAATATGAGACGGCGGTAAATATTTATTTTTGTCAGAAACTGAAGAAGATGTGGCGATGCGTTCGCAAACTAGGGACTAGCAAGCATGCGTTATCCAATAGAGGCCGCAAAACCTCTTTTACCTAGATTAGGTATTCCTGTATGTAGGAATATCTTATCCCGCGTAAAATTTACCCGAAGAAACTTTGAAAGAACTGGGCTTTGTTCCGTAAAATGGAAGGCATTCGTACGAATTCTAATAATCCCAACGGTGTCATAATGGTCTTTTGGACGCTAGCCTACAGTAACGGAACGACTGTGGGTGATCCTGGGTGCGTTTGAAATGTTTAAAATGCTCTCTTTACTAGGCTATTTCGTAACTTACGAGGACGTTACATTTGGTGATAGCTGTGTTAAACGTGAAAGTTACCACGTGTTCTTACTTACACGCCTTCTCGTAGTCATACCTACCCCAACAAAATGCCGACATCTGAGTAACAACACGATCAGGATGCGTTCCAGACCCCACCCTTCGAGGGACGAGCCATTCCCACGACAACATTCTTCACTCCCGACATTTATTCCACACACTACAAGCGCCAACTCTATACAATTCCCCTCAGCTCTGTAAAACACACCCAACCCGTTACTGCCACACCAGACCATCAGGCATCTTCTCCACCACAACAGATAAAACCGCCACTCCTTCAAAGGACCGACAATTTCGGACCATGAATTCCTAACGCCCGTACCTACCTCGAATTGGTCCCAGATCTTTACCGCAAGCTGGCTCTCCGCGCACTCCTGGCTCCTGAAGTTGCCTACCAAGTAGACGGCCTTGCCCCCTCCCCCCTCGCCCCATACTCTCAATATTTGGAAGCCATAGAACAGCCGTTTCAGTTCAGTTCGGGCACCAATGACGCCTACTTTAAACTCCTCAATCGCACCCAGCGAGACGGGAATGCCTGCGAGACTTCTGTATCGCGCTAAAACACCTGTCATTTCAGGCCTTTCCACCCCAAGGCAACGAAGAGTTTACGTTTAGTGTGATGCTACGGGGAATCTGTGACCCCAACCTCGCCCAAATATTCACGAGAAATCCTCCATCTAATGCTAAGGAGTCCATCGCCTGTGCGTAAGCAGCCCAGTTCCAATTCCCCCTTGCTTTCGCCAACCCCATCGTCAACACACCGCAACCGACAAGCCTACCACCGGCAATCCCCAACTCACGACAACAAACATACACAAAACTCGAAACCCCTCCAACGAGGTACGCGCGCCCCCTCCTAGAAACCCGGACTGCCACTTTTGCTCCAAATTCGGCAGAAACTCCAGAGCGTGTGGCCACAACAAAGGTAACCCTAATGTACCTTTATCTGTTCTAACCCAACTCTCTACGAGTTTAAAACCGCTCACTTTTGCAGGCAGAATGCTGGGTAAGAAGTTTAGCTTCGTAGTCGACACTGGTGCAGCCGTTTTCAACTAACTTATCCTGCATCGTTCACGACTCATCCTTTCCAAGTTTCCCAAAATAAAAGTCGTAGCCGCCAATAACTCTCACCTTACGATTTCCGGTTCTGTTACAATCCCCTTCACTCTCAATTGCCGGACATTCCACCACCGTTTTTTGTCTCCACCGACATCAAGTGGAACGCTATCGTTTGCTGTGATTGGGAAACTGTATATATTCTTTGGCAAATTAAGTTAAAAAAATTTTGTAGGCTGAACACAACAATTTTTAATAAAAATCCAATGGACGTTCACCACTTACAAGCACCCAACCCCAGTCGACTCAACCATTGCGATCTGTTATCGTGGGGTGACGGCAGAATATTAAATAAAATAAATAAATAAATAATTTTTACGCTTTATTAAGGTCACAAAGACCAGAACTTTCAGCATTTAATGTTTAACAGGAATGGAGGAAATAACAACGAGGTAATGGCGGCCATAGAAGGCCTTGTCCGTAACGCGCGCGAGACAGTTTCCGCCGCCCGGCCTCCAGGTTGCTAGATTACAAGCGCACACCACTACGCATCGAATATTTTTACCCGTGCAAAGAAGGTCACTCAAACACACGAAGAATAAGAAGAAGATTAGTAAGAAAGACTAATTAAATCTTCAAACTTTATCCAATTAAGCTTTTTGGTTTCAAACATATTTTCTGGAGGAATTAAAAATGACCATGAAATTTACGAAAAGATGTGCACAGGATCAACGCTCAATTTTGCTACTTTCAACGCGCTAAATTCACACTTGAGCCGATTTTGAGCAACACCCAACGCTCTGTTTTACACGAGTTCCCTGATTCCCGCAAATGGTGTGAAAATGCCTTACGAATACATGTTTTATGCATAATTCTTGTCAGCTTAGCGTTTAATAAGACATTGACCCTATAACCCCTGTCCGCGGATACGACCGATTGGCTGGGCGTCTGTCGGACAACCCAACCCGCCCAACGACACCTCCTTCTTGTCAGATACTCATGAATGGCCCGCACGCAGTAATAATTCCAAACAGCACACTGCAACCAATAACCCCGATTCGCGTCCTTGAACAGCTGTGAATTACACCCCAATCACTCCTTGTTATGGCTCCTTCCTCATACTGTAGGTATCGGGGATCCCGAACTCCGTCTTCGGGGGAAAAGAATCCTTAAGGAGCTACAAAGTAATGCAGAGGCTGCCACGGCGCGTTAAAAGGTCACCACATCGCTTATCCAACCCTTTTTTGTTAACATGTTTCAGTGCCACAATATAATCGAATTGTCTTGCTGAACAAAATCTCTTCTTAAAAATATCGGAAAGGGACAGCTCTATTGCTTCGCAGAATACAACAGCCTCGTAGATAAAAACCCATTCTTTCAGCAAGCCCAAAACGCCAAATGTAACCTCACAGCAATAATGAGGTCGACTCATTATGCATTTTCTACCTTAAATCGTCACTTTTTGTAACATTTGTGTTTATTGAACATTTTAATGCTACACGTTTTTGTCCTCTTGACCTTTGTTAATGTCATATTATCATTAGTATTATAAATTGTATGGTTACTATCCTTGATGTTACTGATTCCTATCCTGAATCAGCTGACCTTGTTATTGATTTCTATACTTGTGAACCAGCTGATTCGGCTTACACGACTCCGTCTGTTCCAGAAAAACGCTCGCAAGCTCTACATCGGCGCTCTGGAATTGAAATCTCCGGTCGACAACCGCATGCCACCGAAGCTGCTGCACCCAGGTGGATGTGGTGGTTGCTAACTCATGTACGCGTAAAAAAAATTATTACGTTCGTTGATCGAGTAACATAGAACAATCGTACCCCGGGGTTCTGCAAATAAGCCTCTTTCGTAATACATATGGTTACAAGGGGGATGTCAAGTGGTTTCCTTAACTTAAATACAAGGGCGCGTTGTGCGCCATCCAAATATTGTATCTTATGAATGATGTTAGTTAAGGTGGTGCTGTAATGCTGGTGTCTAATAAACTGGATTCTAAGCGCGCATGGTATGGGTGTGACAAGACGAGGTCCATCTAGGTTGTCGAATGCGCCTCCAAGTTGTTAGGGACTTCAAAGAACGGCAGGGATATGTCCCAGGTGCTAAAGGAGCTAACCACGGGGGCCATCAAGCTGCGGTCGGTCCTTCGTTCTCCGGGTGGGACGCCGGTGCCCAGCAACAATGCCGAAAATACTCCGAGGTAAGATCTCCGAGGTCTCCCGATATCTCTTCTTTCTGGCTTCTTTTGTAAGTTGTCTCTGCTGACGGCTGATTACTATGATTAACACTATAGTTGGCGATTTAATTGTGTTTCAGGGAGGAGAAGCACCTCTGGTCGCGGGGTCAGCATGTCATTAATAGGAGACTGCGAAGTAACGAAGCAACTGAGTTGGACTGGCCCCGGTCTTGGTTGACGGATTCAACTCATCCTTGGGTGACCAGATATAGCCGAGCCAGCACATGCAACATCGAAAAATATTAGGTTCCACTGATCCTGTTCGCCTTTTCATTATAAAGGAGAATACGAGGCATTTTGTGCCGCAGCGATCTGGTCAGCCTGATAATCCCTTTCGTGAATTGAGAACATAGACAAGCCACAAGAAAAAACCAGAGCGATGTTCAACGAAGGCAGAAGACAAGCGAAGACGTCAGTTCGATTATTTGACCGTTCATTCTTAATAACTTTTCTTAACGCTTGTTACTTTGAATTTCAAATATTTTGCGTTGCATCAGTTACTATAATTCATATTTATTTGCTTTTGTTGTATTAATATACAGCTGTGTATTTTGGGTTCAACGAACTACAAAGCAGCCGATTCGAAGGATTGGGTTTCAGGGATCATAGACGTTTCTTTAATATGGAATAATGGGACCTGGATTTGGGTGTTTGAACGCGTTAAGGGGTTTTGCCAACGACAATGCCACACAGAAGCACGGTTTATCTTCTCCTCACGTAACCTACTACCGGATGAGTATGTTGACTGGAAGTGTACCAATATAAAAGTACAATCCAGATTTGTTGTCGATAATATCGGTTGATCGTCTCCGCTGCACTGCAACTCCAAATATAAAAACATCGGTTTTTATTTCAATTATCTAGAGTTATCTTGTTAACAAGCTGCTCGTATTGTTTTAGAAGCAAACGGCGTCCTAAACTGCCTTGATAGCATGTGTGACGCCGGAAACGGATTTTCGGTTGCAGAAAGGCGCATTTCGTGGGGTTCAACGTCAAGCCTGCTCGTGCATACCGCGACAACACCTCTGTTTGATTCCGCAGTAATTATTCTACTGTGACGCCCACAACTATAACGTCGTCTTGATACACGGGAAGGGTACAACCATAGGAGTAGTTTTTGGCATTTAGCGTTGGCACATGACATTCGCTTTTTCAAGGCCCTTAGGGAATGTTGAAAAGTCCGGTAGGCTGATGAGAAGGCCGTTTTTGCATGGTCTTCAGTATGTTCTTCAGTCTGACAGTAGCTGGAGGAGAGGTCCAGAGATGTGAAGTACTTCTGACCGGTAACATGGGGAAAGCATCTTTGATATTTTCTTATCTATGGTCATAGGGGCGGCCCATGGAAAGCTCGAAAGTCGTGTGATACCACGTTGTCGAATTTATTCGACGAGTGTTTTTAGTTCACCGCGGAGGTGGAAGGGTAGTCTTTGCGAGGAAGGTCTTGAGGGGTTGAGGAACTTATGTCAAATCGATGTTGTACGACAAACGTCCGTCCAATGGCCTAGTCTGCCCAACTGTAGACGTTTGTGAACGCAACCAACGCCTCCCTAAAGTACGGACAGTCGGTGTCTGGGATTTTGTCCGGGCGGATCTGCTCCATGTAGGAAGATTCAGTTAGTGGGGGGTAGCGAAAATCTACGCGACTGAGGTGAAGTGACTCCTTGCCATTGGTCAGGTGTAGGGATTCACGTGATTTGGAGAAATGAATAGCCCGTACATTATTCATCAAGAAATCACAGCCACGGAAAGCGTTCCACTTTGTCTAGGGGAGACAAAGAACGGTGGTGGAACGTCCGGCCATTTAGGGTAGCAGGAATTGTAGCAGAAACAGTAACCGTAAGGTGGGAGTTATTGGCGGCTGAGACTTGTATTTGAGGACGATGGTAGAGAATAAGTCCTGAACCACGAAGCATTCGTTCATTGATAAAGGAGCGGGCTGCAACAGTGTTTACTTGGAAGCTAGACTTCTTACCCAGCATTCTGCCTGTTTTAGTGAGCGGTTAAGTTAAAACGGATGAGGGTAGGCTAGAGTTACCTTTGTTTTGGCCACACGCTCTTGCGTTTCTGCCAGATTGGGGGGAATACGAGCAGTCGGGGTTTCGAGGAGGGGGGCCCGCGTTCCTCGTTTGAGGGGTTTCGACTTTTGGGAAGGTATATACTGGTCGTGGTAAGGTAGGGTGTTTCGGGGGTAGGGCTGTCGGTTGCGGGGTCCTGACGATGAGATTTGCGATCGCAGGAGAAAATCGGCACTCGTCTGATGACGCACAGGCGATGACAACCATAGCATGAGACGGAGGATTTCTCGGGAATTCGTGGGCGAGGTTCAGGTCACGGATCAAACATAAATTCTTCATTGTCTTTGAGTTCCAAGGCTTGAAAGGAAAGGTGTTTGAGTGCGATGTCGAGGTCCACCGAACTGAACTATCCTGTAAACC
>JAPUBX010001870.1:0-15065 GCA_028672205.1 Proteocephalus fallax | reverse complement strand
CAGTCAATAGTCCTTTCACACCAGTTCAACGACGTTGTCATCCCGTTAAGGATGGCCCGCGGAATTCAGGGGACCAAATCATTCAACGTGGTTCCTCCAAATCCGGCAAAGCCAAACGAGGAGCCCGCTCTGGTGTTTCCGTCAAAGTTGGTGGCGACTACGACAGACAAAACCCGAATATATCAAGTGCTTCTCAACCTGTTGGCGGGAAAAATACAAAGCTGTGGGCGTGGATAAGGATCTTGTAGAGGTTTTAGAACGGGATATTTTACTGCGCAATCCAGCTGTTCGATGGGACGATATTGCTGAACTGGACGAAGCAAAGCGATTACTCAATGAGGCCGTTGTTCTCCCAATGGTGCAGTTACAACGGAATGCGGCACCACCTTCTTCAACGTCTCAAGTTCGATTCCGACGAGCAAGTGGCGCGGTGAATTGGAGAAGACGGTTCGCATTCTCTTCGACATGGCGCGATTCTAGGCGCCCAGCACAATTTTTATCGACGAAATAGACTCGCTGTGCTCTCGGCGCGGTGGAGAACGAGGTAAATTTGCAAGAAATGCAAATGAAACCCTCAAAGTATACAGAGTTTGGAAAACGCGCAATGGACAAGGCCACATAAAGGCGCTTTGCCGTACATATGCAGCATGTGTCCGAAATCATGTTCTACTCAGTCGAATCTGAAGAAACACATTTCGACCGTCCATGAAGGTTTGAAGCCCTTCGCATAAAAACAGTGCAATGCAAAAATTTCGCAACAGTCGAATCTTGACAAACACAATTCTGCAAAACCCAGGTATGCCCTTCATGAAGGGGCTTATTCTGATCTCTCTCCTCCACAACCGAAATCAACAAAACCACGCCAAAGCCGGATTTCTTTAAAACACCGACGGAGCAAATTCGGCGTGTCCCCCCTCTGGTAGATCCAGGCAACATCTACACTTCCCGTCTCTACCACTTCGATCCTCTTCTCCACAACCGAAATCAACCAATCGACGCCAACGCGTTCAATTCGCTCCCCTTGTCGGTAAATTGCGGATCGTTGTTCCCCTCGCGTATAACCGCCTCATGTGTTGTTATCCTCTATATTAGGGAGACTTGGTTCTCCAAAGTGGGAACAATATCCCACATGCGTCTATAAGCGGTCTTCCCGGCCTTAAATGTTGTGACTTTTTAACCCATCTCGTTTTCTAAGGATAAGGTAATAAGGAAGTGGATGGGTTCATCGACTCGGGGTCAAGACTGAGTCTATGCACTACTTCCGCCCAATAACCGATGCCCGGAAGGGTTACTTGGATCACTTAGTTTAAACAGCCCACGTTGCTAAGTTCGCGAATTCGATTACTATACAATTACTACAAATTTCGATTCTCATAGCGTCGGAACAATTTCCATATATACAAGCAACACTACCCATCATCCAACCAGCTCACAAACGACCAAATCTGTCAACGGAACCGAGGAAAGGTGGCTGGGCGTGCGTGGTCAAGGTGCGTAAACCATGTTCGCTACTTTGTCAACCAATTCACAATCACTCAAGCTCACGTCAGTAATCAACGAATCCTTCGTCTCTTCCTGTTTGTCGAATGACATCGAAGCGCGATAACTCATCTATTCAAAACCAAAAGTTAGAAACTTCACATAAAAAACAAGAAAAATGCTGTCAGGCAATGGCTCACCTTTGGTAGACATCAGTGGGAATATGGACGCCACGGAGTTCTTCAGTTTGTACCGTGAATAGTTGACCCAAATAGCTGCAACCACACTGTCTGGGTATCTCTCATCTGACGTTCTTTTTCAAAAGAAACCACATCGAATGTGTCGGGAGTCCACAAAGTGGCCACCACTTTAACAGTGTGGAGACCCACCGAGATAGCATTTTTGCAGGGCTGCGACGTGCAATATGCATCATGGTCGTCTATAAGCGTCGATAGAATCGAGGTTTGCTGATAAATCGGCGGAGCAAGAGTTCTACCGATTCTTCGTCTTTCTCCTAGGCGTCTCATCAGTCAGGAAGCCCAAATGTTTCGGCTGTTCATGAAAGTTTGAGAACACGCGCCAGAAACAAATGCGAAAAATCGTTTCCATGAATCGCGCGACTTCACTGATACATTTAGGCCGTTCATTAATATGTCAATACAATGTAACATATTGCATGTCGCGGACAGAAACAATTGCACGCGAAACCGCGCATTCAACGAAAGTTAACAATAAAACAAGAGCTTCTAATTATTACAAAATCCCTCAATTGCACACATTCAGTATTCCTATCGACACTGAACCAATGATAATATTTAATAATAACGTAATAACGAGACTTAATCATGTAAAATAGAGCAGAGTCCAAATTAACTGAAAACAACAGTGCTGCATCACATTCAATATGAATGATAAATATATATTATATCATCGCTATTGGTATCTATTTTGTTGAATCCAATAATTCAACCATGTTTTGAAGGTGTAATGTTTGTGTTCTTTTGTTATTGTGATGGTAGTTGTCGGATAACGGGCAGCGTCTACTTCTTTGGTGCAACTAATTTCTGCCAGAGGAAGAACAGGCTTCGTCGATGTCGCGAATCGGCGGGTTGTCAGAGGTGTTTGGACGGTTTGCCATGGTTACGGGAAGCGCGAAAATCGTCTTCTAGTTCCTGCTTCACCTGTTTGGGCGAAGCTAAAATTCGGAACAAAAAAGGAATGACTAAATAACGATATGTCGCCGTCGTTCTTTCATCGGCATTGGTGGCAGAGATTTACATTTCGATAAACTTAGAATAGAGGGGATAGGGGGAGCCATCTAATAACGACCATCGATGGTTTCGAATCAAGTACTCGATTATGGTCTCTTCGATAGAGAGCATGGGCCACAAGAAAACGAGATTATTTAAAAAGTCTTCGGAGGGTTTAATATTTAAGGCCTGGGAAAATTACGGCGGAACTGTATATAATAAGGGGAATTACGCGGTCGTGGAGGAAGGTCTTGATACGGTTTCAGCTAATTCCAGGTTCGCTGAACTTAGAAACAGAACCGACGACATTTACTGAAAACGGCATCAATATGATCACTCCAAGATAACGGAATGTTGGAAATAAAGCCGAGGAATTTTGCTATTGAACTCGAGTCGAAACAATTGATTTAAGAGATGGTCAGTGTTGATGGGTGGGGGGTCCCTGGGAAACGATGGGAAGACGTGGCCTCGTTGTTACACGGTGGGTCTAACGTAAATATAGGGATTGCGGTCCGTGACAATGGTGAACCTAGGAAAGGTTGGCGTACGTGGCCAATGTTGGTAAACTATGAAGAATTGGAGGACAACGTAAATCGAACAGGTTTTGGTTTACACGAGATGTACAAAAACCGCAGAGTTTCGAGCGGGCAGAATAAAGTAATTAGACGGTCTGCAGATTTCTATGCAAGGCATAGAGAGATTGCTGGATGCCACCTTTGAGTCGTATTTGGGGGCCTTGAATTCTGTCACCGACAAAATCCCACATACTTGCAATTCCATCCGTGGTTGGCAAAATCCTCGGGGTTCTTAGTCTCCCCCCACCCTCTTCCCTAAACTTTATGTACTTGCCGTTTCCCAGACTTGTAGAAAAATATAAATATATATTTAAACAAACAAACCACCTCATTACTGCAGCATGTGTATTACATGCGTTAGTAATTGGGTGGTCACACACCTAACCTTATCCGGGTTAGAATAGACCGTAAGGAGAAAGATGGCATCAATGATAGAGGAGCGTGCTTGTATTTATTCCAACGCCTTATTCAGTTGAATTGCATAACTCAGGTAAGGCCACACGAATACACCAAGAAAACTGTGCGAAAAATCGTCTTCAAAAGAGGGCCTGTTGCAAATAAAATTAGTCGTCGCGACGGGGCTCGACACACAACCAATGTCGTTGTGCTTCATTTATGAACCCATTTCGTCGGTTGCCTTGAATACTGCAGGATTTTCTACCACCGCTTTCGTGATAGCTAGTCGGCTGAGGCGTAAGCATGCGGAACTACGACAACTGTTGACAAAAGAAAATGGTCAGCCCAGCGATGTTGTTGCCGAATTCGGAGTTATTTTGTTGTTGTCGCCGAGTATCTGGGCTGCTCTGTTCGAAGACAACCAGTACCCCCAAAAAAGTGCTGGAGCATGGTCAAAGGGAGTTCGGGGAACCCACCAAAGTCTCCATGCGCGTCGTGTCCGCTTTCACGAAGAGCCAAGTTAAACGTAACGCCGACATATGACATTGGTTGACGTAAAGCTTCTTTGCAGTCGAGTCATGCGCTTGGATTTCCTGGATTGGGGGGGCTAAAGAGCGTAAATTTGTGTCCACAGCGACCTTTTAAAAAGACAGCTTCACAGATTATGTTCTTTTTATTGCTGTCCAGTAAAGCCAGATTGACAGGCTCCACGTTTGGTTGTTGCGGGAATCGTTGGGAAAGGAGAATGTCAGGTCTAGACGCTGTATACCCCCTCCCCCGCTCGTCACCAACTTTGACATCTCGTGGACATTTTCCCGTCAAAAATGGTGCCAACTTATCATAACGACAATGATCACTAGCAACTTAAATAAGCGAGTCGGAATCGAGATGTGTCGAGGTACTGACCTAACGTGGCTGGACTATGTATAAAAACGGTTTTAGGATTTAACGCAGGGGTAGCGGTTGAGAAAATGGAGTGCTTACAAGGTCGGGGAAAGGACCTATATCGAGGTCAGTGGGTCGTGGTCATGAATCGCTCACGGAAAACAAAACTCGACGACCCTCCAAGGTGATCGATACCCCACGACTCGACATCGATAACGGTATACATCAAACGCTACATCGCAACGACGTGACAGGTTTTAACGGGCTGCCGGGACGAGAAAGCGGAAGACCACTAAACCCCTACGACTCGCGGATTACGTGGAAGGGTCATCCTCCTCCGGCGACGAAAGGGCGAGGGTGGCGGGGAGGGGGTAGTGTCCCGGACATATAGACAGAGGATAACACCAGTAACAATAAATAAGCACATAATAAAATCAAATTTTTTTATTTAGCAATCCTATTTAATGCATGCTTTCCACTGCAGGACCAGTGAACGCCGTCAAAGTCGAAGCCAGATTAGCTTAATGAGTGAGATTTCTTTTGTTAATTAAACAAAATGGTATCTTTATAATTATGACCCGTTTTTACGTCACTAAACGAGATGCTAGTTTTGCAACCATTTCACCGTCAAGTATTTCCTACACCCCAGCTAGGGAATTATAATATTTTCGTACTCCCATGTTTCACGTATTTCCCCGTCTATCGATTTCAACACGTAGCCGATCCACAAAACGGTTAACAAACTAGACGACACCGCGAACAAAGGATGAGCTAAGACGTTACAAAGAGGGCTGCGTCTGATGTTTTTTATTGCTGTGCAGTAAAGCCAGATTGACAGGCTCCACGTTTGGTTGTTGCGGGAATCGTTGGGAAAGGAGAATGTCAGGTCTAGCCGTTGTATACGCCCTCCCCCGCTCGTCACCAACTTTGACATCTCGTGGACATTTTTCCGTCGAAAATGGTGCCAACTTATCATAACGACAATGATCACTAGCAACTTAAATCAGCTTCAATTGAGATAGCACCCGACTCCATGGTAAGCAATGCAGTTAGAAGAAAACTATAAGGGCGGTTTAAGCAAGCGTAATCGGTGAAGTCGCGGTTTAATCGGTTGAATCCAATATGGCCTTGACAGCGGTGGTCGGAACGGAGTCCACGTTAATACAACCGATTAATAATGAAGGTACTGGCTTTATTGGGGTTACGAGGACCAAACGAAAATGAAAAAAGGTTTACAGTGATAACACTTTACAGCGAATAATATTATTTAAAGCAGAGGGCAGACAATTTTATTATTAGTATTCGTCTTCCAGCTCACCCACGCCGCGCTCAGGTTGACAGCGCGGATATTACAAATGGAAAACCATCAGTCATTTTATTTATTTATAGCAGAGGGTAATCAATTTATGAATGATAAATAATATATTGCAACTGTCCACTGCGTTGACGAACTAAATGCATCTCCCCCGCTTAGCTCCATCGTTTTGCCTAGAGTTCAATAGCAAAATTAATCGAAATGTACATCTCAATCCAAGTTCGGTGAACTTCGAAGCAGAGCCGACGACATCCGCTGCAGGACCTGTAAGAGTGCATGGCCTAACATGTTTAACCCTCCAAAGACTTTTCAAACTAATCCCGTTTCTTGTGGCCAACCGACGCTCTCTATCAAAGACACCGTCCTCAAACGCCACTGTTCTAATTCAAAACTCATCGCTGATTGTATATTAGACGACTACCCCCACCCTATATTCAAGTTTATCGAAATGTAAATCTCTTCGACCAATGCGTAGGCTGTACCGTTCAATAGCCACAAGAACGGCGGCACATCGCCCAAATTCGGTCATTCCCTATTTGTCCCGATTTATAGTTTCACTAGAGCAGGTGAAGCGGGAACTAAAAGACGATTTCCGTGTTTGTTTCCTTTTAATTTTGGTCCCCGTGACCCTGGCGAACCGTCCAAACACCGTCGAATCGCGACATCCATGAAGCCGGTTCATCCTCTGGCAGAAACTAGTTACAACAAAGAAGAAGACCACCACCACCATCACAACTACAAAAGAAGACAAACCAAATACCTTCAACAATGACAGTTTTATTGTATTCAACAAATCAGATAGGAATAGCGAAGATAGATGATGCTGGGAGCTGTGTATATGAATTGGAGGACAAAGTAAAGCGAACAGGTATTGGTTTACACGAGCACACAAAGACGCACGCACGCATTCACACACACACACACACAGAAGAACGACTACCGCTGACAGATTGGGCTTTGTCGGTGGGAACGGATAAACGTGGTAAACGTGCCAATAAGCCATAACTAATTGAAGCCGCATTGAAGTCGAAAGCCCATTTCTGCACACTGCTAGGCGTAAACAAGACACGCATCATCAAACAATTAATATGCATTTTTGCCCCCATTGGCCAGTTTAGGAGCGGTTGAATTTTTCCTCTTTCTTTACACGCGGAAAATATGGTTCGTATTCGTGGTGCCGTTGACGAGTGGTGCCGTCCCTGAAGGCTTCCAACGAGATTCTCTTACTGGCGATGTCGCCGGATGGATGCTGAACAACCAGACGAGGATGTCGCCTCTACGATTACTGGAACCCCCGACAACGACTGCAGACCATCGAGCGGCTTCAGCGAGCTATTGGAAAGGTGTGTTGCATGGTATCTCTGGGCTGCCATCTCTTGGCCTTCTCCCACGCGTCATACAATCTAGATGACAGAAGCGCAGTTCGTTCAGCCTGAGACATGTTGCTCTCGTGGAGTTTTTGTCTTTGGTGAAGCCATCTGGTGCGAGAGGAAATTGGAGACACCGTTGTCTTAAGCCCATTTCTGCACACTGCTAGGCGTACACAAGACACGCACCACCCCCGGACACCCCCAAGGAAACGGCCAAGTGGAAAGGACCAATAGGACGCTCCTCGACTTTCTCAAAAGTTTCGTCCGTAACAACCACCCCCACGATTAGGAATGTCACCTTGGTCGCAGCCTAGGCATGCCTTGAAATCACCGACCTTGGTTGCCTCCGTGGAACCCAACAGAGCTCCCACGGATCGCTCAAGGGATAGGAAGCCCATCTCTAAGACGCCGACGACCGGGTACACGGCGGCATATCGCAATTCGGTCATTCCCTATTTGTCCCGATTTTTAGTCTCACCAGACCAGGTTAAACAGGAACTACACGCCCTCTATACGTATCCACATTATATCTATTTCTACATTATCGACTACTTCCTTCACCTGTTTGATAAACATGTCACCTAAAAGGGATCCTGCTTTAGAAAACACTGACGAGAAGGTCGTCACATTGGTGTCAGAAGTTCCGAACCCATTACAAACGATTCATTCTTCGTTAGCCCCGTACTCACCTGACCAAAATATCGATCACTGGCTACGCTACGGCAAACTTTTCATCTCCCGAGTCCCACAAGACCAGAAGAGCGAGACAATCCTGCGTCTCCTTGGTCCCAGCGCTTTTTTAAAAGCAGAAGATGCTGGTTGTTCCCCCGATGACGACGTCGAAGAGCTATGCACCAAACTCCGCAAGGCGTTCCGAAAACCTGTGTCGGAGTCCCAATTTTTCCAGAGATGCCAACGACCTGGAGAAACTCCTTCACAGTTCCTCGACGCCCTCAGGATAATGGCTGACGCCGCGTTTACAGACGACACACGCGTCAAGAACGAGGAACGCATCCTACAACGTTTCTGCGACGGGGTGCTGTCCGACTCCCTTGCCATCACCCTTGCTAGCGCTCCCCGAAGACGATCGACGACGCAGCGACCCTGGTGAGACGTCTTCAAGACGCTGAACAACGACGGGGCCTACGTCAACCGACGCCAGCCTACAGACCCCCCAGTCAACCGACGACAACCTACAGACCCCCCAGTCAACACCCAGACTGCCACAACTGCCTCCGTTATGGCAGAAACATGCTGTCATAATCAAGCGGGTAAGCATGCTACCTTCTCTGTTTCTTATGTTATCCTGCCTTTTTTAATGCTGAAAGTTTTGGTCCTCGTGACCTCAGGGAGAAGGACGGACGACGAACACACCGGCGTTAAAACTGATGCAACGGTTCCACCGCTGTTCCATCAAGATGTTCAGGAGAAGGACGGACGACGAACACACCGGCGTTAAAACTGATGCAACGGTTCCACCGCTGTTCCATCAAGATGTTCAGGAGAAGGACGGACGACGAACACACCGGTCACGCAGGAATGCGAAATGGTCTCCGAAATTAATCAAACATTGTCTACTTTTACGGTCGATGGAAAATGTAATGACGCATCGGAAGAACCGGCACGCGAGCCGGGCGTTTGGCCTCCGCCTCCAACAATAGAACAACGTCGACCAGTCAACAGTCCTTTCACACCAGTTCAACGACGTCGTCATCCCGTTAAGGATGGCCCGCGGAATTCAGGGGCCCAAATCATTCAACGTGGTTCCTCCAAATCCGGCAAAGCCAAACGAGGAGCCCGCTCTGGTGTTTCCGTCAAAGTTGGTGGCGACTACGACAGACAAAAACCGAATATATCAAGTGCTTCTCAACCTGTTGGCGGGAAAAAATACAAAGCTGTGGGCGTGGATAAGGATCTTGTAGAGGTTTTAGAACGGGATATTTTACTGCGCAATCCAGCTGTTCGATGGGACGATATTGCTGAACTGGACGAAGCACAATTTTGATCGACGAAATAGACTCGCTGTGATCTCGGCGCGGTGGAGAACGAGGTAAATTTGAAAGAAATGAAACCCTCGAAGTCCAGTCTTTGATCCTTCCAGTACCTCGAATAGGCCGAAACATTGCCGGGGAATGTTGTTGTTGTATCCTGGCAGAATTGAAACCGCGCAAAGCTTGTCTTCTTTTTGGTTTTCTGTTGATTCACTCTTTCAGCACTACGATAGATGTAGAGACACTTCTCCGTAGTTGTGCTGGCAGAGGCTCAGCGCGTTTATGCTTTCTTGGCAGGAGTAACGTTCATTACAGAGTTGTGGCGATTGCGGACCACTGCTTTAAGGTTTCCAATTATTAAGATATTCTGGGGCATGTTGCGGTGTGTATTGTACTTTTTCGAGAAATGCTAATAGTAAATCGAGTGACGTCTGCGAAACTTGATATTTGCCTGTCTATTTTGCACGCCCTAGTTCTTCGAGCGATTATGTACTGGGTATATATTGGGGCGCGTTTTGTGCCATGTAAACAGGCTAATTTATCGGCTTTATGTCTCTCATTTATCCAACAGCAGCTTCTTGACGCCGAGACTAAAATTGCAATGCTTGAAGCCGAACTGAACGCTGAGCGTGAGCGAAACCAACAAAATATCGTCAGTCAGTTTGAATTGGCTGACAAGGAGAATAAGCCCTCCCGTCTCAATGTCGCGTCGCCGATGCGGCCGAGTACATCTCGCGGCCACCCTGTTCAAATGACATCTTTCTGCGCCACAGCTCCAACAAGCCCGCCAATAATATTAGAATCACCTCGCATGTGCCTCATGACGGCGACGATTCCTGCTCGCATTTTGACGCCGATCCAGGCACCATCAACCCCAGTCTCCGCTTCGAACCCCCCCTCTTCCCTCCAACCGAAATCAACCCCAAAGCGTTCAATTCGCTCCCCTTGTCGGTTAGTTTTTATCCTGCACATTATTGTTTAATTGCGTTTTGTGCCATGTAAACAGGCTAATTTATCGGCTTTATGTCTTTATGCCGGATATGGGTATGCGTGCCAATAAGCCATAACTAATTGAAGCCGCATTTAAGTCGAAAGCCCATTTTTGCACACTGCACAAGACGCGTACCACCCCCAAGGAAACGACCAGTAGGACGCTCCTCGACTTTCTTCCGTAACAACAACCCCCACGAATGGACTGTCACCTAGGTCGCAGCCTCCTTGCATACCGCTCCATCATCCATTCGTCCACCGGATTCTCCCCATTCAAAATGGTTACAGGCCGCGAAATGAAAATCCCAGCCGACATGTTTAACATGACCCCTGCCCCCGACTTTCTCTTGGTGCAACATTTAGCTAACTTATATTGGTTTTTCTCGTTGTAGCAAACGACCCCTAATGGTATCTAACGTGTGGACTGCGCGGATTCAAAACAACGCCAAAATTGTTATATGCTCTCGATTGTTTTTAAAAATACTTACCTTTCTTCGAATACATATTATGCTTTTAATAGACAAATTATTTTATTATTTAGGCCATATTGCTGAACTGGACGAAGCAAAGCGATTACTCAATGAGGCCGTTGTTCTTCCAATGGTGCTGCTAAATTATTTCTCATGGTTGTGCCCCCGGGTACGGCGAAAACACTGTTGGCCAAAGCAGTTGCAACGGAATGCGGCACCACCTTCTTCAACGTCTCAAGTATCGATTTACTAGACAAAACGTGCTTGTTTTTCCCAACAAAACGCTTCGTGCCTGTTGTCTTCTTTCTAAATACACTTTGTTGCAAACACAGAAAGAGTAGGCACCCGTTTTTGGCGTTTTTCTGGCTTTCAATAAGCGTGTCCGTCGGCGAACCTCGATTGCATCAGGATAACGCAGATAGCCAAGGGGCAGGTTCTCATACTGGCGAGTGGCGGGGTTCATTCGAAGGCCGTAGTTAACTTTCTCATATGCGTCTCGCGGGGCACGGATACGAATGCGGGAATCTCAATGGGCTCGGAGTTCATCCGGTTCCTAGGTTCCCTGTTTGCTTTGTCGAAAGTTACCATCTTTGTCTTGAAGTTCAACGTAGAAGCCTCCCTCTTGAGGTAGTCCAGTCCCAGGATTATGTCGACGTTAAGACCTGGTGTCACCACAAAGTCCCACTTGTACAGCCCTCCTTCGTGAGCGAAACTGATCGTGGCTACTTCGGAACTCTTGTATGAGGGCCCTATAAACCCTTGCAGACTAATACGTCGAGCCTGTCGGTCGTTGGTCAGTGCAGCTACTGCCGTGGAGCATAGGGAGAGGCTGGACCCCGAGTCTACGAGCCCATCTACCTCCTTGTTTCCTATTCGTATTTTAATGACAATCGGGTCTACTGGTCTAAGGCTTACAGAATACACAGATATAGGTAGAACTGGAGACTTATGCGGTCTAGGTCCGGCCTTCAGCGGGCAGTACCGGCTGATATAGCCTCGTTAGGTTGCAGTTGTAGCACTGCCTGTCCGTGGGTATTTGGTCGCGCTGCGGTCGATCCGGTAGAGGCCCATCTTGTCTAAAACGGGGGCTCATACGGTCAAAGTGGTGGGGGATTTGATGCGCGGCGGCCTTCATTGGCAGAGGTGGTGGCCCTTTTGCCGCATCGGAAAACCTCTCAAGGATGGTTTGGAGCGTAATTTTTAGCACCGTTAGGTCCATGGGTGGGTCAGGGAGGCGGGAGCGGAACCCCGGGAGTAGGCCGTTAACTACTGTGCACAGAGTCATGTAGTCTCTGTAGCCCCCCGGTTTTATCAGCTTACGAACGTGGGCTTGGGCCCGGATTGCGAAGGGTACCGGTGGCTCGTACGGCCTTTGTCTTAATTTTAGACATTCCTCGAAGTCCCCGACAGCCAAGGATTGCGTTCCACTTGATCTCGGGGGAAACAAAAAAACGGTGGTGGAATGTCCGGCCATTGAGAGTGACGGGAATTGTAGCAGAACCGGAAATCGTAAGGTGAGAGTTATTTGCGGCCATGACTTGTATTTGGGGGTATTGGGAGAGGATAAGTCGTGAACCACGCAGGATTCGTTCATTGATGATGGAGACGGCTGCACCTGTATCTACTAGGAAGCTAGACTTCTTACCCAGCATCCTGCCTGTAATGGTGAGCGGTTTAAAACTCGTTGAGAGTTGGGATAGAACGGATAAAGGTACGTTCGAGTTACCTTTGTTGTGGCCACACGCTCTGGCGTTTCTGCCAAATTGGGCGCAATAGTGGCAGTCTGGGTTTCTGGGAGAGGGGCGTGTGTACCTCGGGGAGGGGCTTCAAGTTTTGGAAACGTGGACGTCGGTTGTGGTGGAGTGGGAATCGCCGGGGGTGGGTCTCGCAGTTGCGGTGTATTGACGATTGGGTTTGCGAAAGCAAGTGGGAATTGGAGCTGGGCCGCTGACGCGCAGGCGATTGCCTCCTTAGCGTTAGACGGAGGGTTCCTCGTGAAAATGTGTGCGAGGTTGGGGTCGCGGATTCCACGTAGCAACACGCTGAACGTGAACTTTTCGTTGTCCGTTGACGACAAAAGATTGATATTTCAGGAGAAGACGGACGACGAACACACCGGCGTAAAAACTGATGCAACGGTTCCACCGCTGTTCCATCAAGATGTTCAGGAGAAGGACGGACGACGAACACACCGGCGTTAAAACTGATGCAACGGTTCCACCGCTGTTCCATCAAGATGTTCAGGAGAAGGACGGACGACGAACACACCGGCGTTTAAACTGATGCAACGGTTCCACCGCTGTTCCATCAAGATGTTCAGGAGAAGGACGGACGACGAACACACCGGCGTTAAAACTGATGCAACGGTTCCACCGCTGTTCCATCAAGATGTTCAGGAGAAGGACGGACGACGAACACACCGGCGTCAAAACTGATGCAACGGTTCCACCGCTGTTCCATCAAGATGTTCAGTAGAAGGACGGACGACGAACACACCGGCGTTAAAACTGATGCAACGGTTCCACCGCTGTTCCATCAAGATGTTCAGGAGAAGGACGGACGACGAACAAACCGCCGTCATCCAAGGAATCTGGCCTGGCATTCGTGCTCGCCTTCCCCGGGAACCACCCTCTGACCTCACGGCACTCAAGCGGCTGTGCCACAGGTGGCCAGAGAAATGACGCAAGCGCGCCGAAACTCCCCTCCCGAAAACCCCCGACAAGAAGAAACCCGACGGGATCAAGCAACGCCAGGGGACAGGCGGTGCTTCCACTGCAACCGCAGAGACGACATCCAGCCAGACTGCCCGACGAGGCCGGATCCCAGGTCACGAAAGTCACCCCACCTACCTATAACCGTTTACTCAGTAGGTCCGAGACCAAGTGACCCCGCATTCGTATCCGAGCCCCGCGCTTCCGAGGGGAGAAAGTTTGCTACGGGCCTCGAATGAACCCCGCCACTCGCCAGTATGAGAACCTGCCCCTTGGCTATCTGCGTTACCCTGATGCAATCGAGGTTCGCCGACGGACACGCTTATTGAAAGCCAGAAACCAGCCAAAACGGGTGCCGATGGGGAGGTACCGAGAATGCCAGACGGTAACCGCCAGCAGCGTAATAGGCGTATCGAGAAACTTGCGTCCAAAAGACGCCGTGAACTGGGCAAAGAAGGGCGGCTAACATCGTCATGTAATTATTTGCGATCCATTATTATTTTTTGGGCCTCTCTTAGACACCCCGATACAGAACACCCAGCTCCCACAAATTGTTTTGGAACCTGACGTTGCCTGGGTAAACGAGGGAACCACTTCTCTCCCAATTGGCCGTCTTGTTAATTCCAAGGGCCCATCCAACTACGGTAAGTGCAATATAATCGATGTCATGGATGTATTATCGTAGTTCAGACGTTTTTTATTAATATTTACAGACGTTATATTCCCTTCGGAGACATTGGCTCAATCCCACGTTGTCGGATTTGTATTAAAGAGCTACTCCTCGTTTATGGTTGAACCTGGTGCTGGTTTGGCCAACATAGGGCCGTTTGAGCAGTCTTCCCACGACATCACCGTTGTCGTTTCTCGGAAGCAGAAGGCTCGGGGCCTGCACTTTGATGAAGATGCATTCAACCTGTTTACAGTGGTTTGTCAGATTTCGCATGGCGATGGTGACAAGAGGGAGACGTCCTTCGCCGTGCAAATCGGCACCTATGCCATCCCCCTAACGAGACCCTGTCGTGTTCTTATTCCAAAGGGTCTGTAAAATATCGATTACTTCCCTCGTCATGAATGCCTTTTATCATTTCAGGTATTCCTTACAAGTTTGTTAACGCACTGCCCGTGGTAGTCCATCTTACGAGACTTCGTTTGGGGTTCAGTGAGGGCGTCTCTTGCGCCATAACCCATGGAAGCTGCTGGTGTGTGCGTGCAACATCGTTGTCGTGACAAACAGGAAATAAAACCACACACTAGGGTGTGTCGAAACACACCCACAACAAACGAGGCAGTCGCTGGAAAAGGGGGTACATTTTCGTCCGTTGGCAAAAACTTAAGACAGACATACGAGGCAGATTCTGCAAAGGCTAGACGGCAGTCCCCGGGCCTGAAGTGTTCTCGTCGATGCCATCCTTTCTCCTCAATTGGGGAAAGCAAGCGAGAGATTTCATAATTCACGACAGCTTTAAACCCATGACCATGGTTGACAGCGGCGGGATCGCATCTTCAACCCTTGTCAGTCTGCTTCTGACGAGGGAGAACTTCGGCGTTTAGCTAGCTATCCGCTGTGCATTCATAATAATACCTCCCCGTGAGTCCCCGAAATTTCGATTCTCGTGGCCTCGGAACAATTTCC
>JAPUBX010001866.1:0-20497 GCA_028672205.1 Proteocephalus fallax | reverse complement strand
ATTTGGGATTCTTTCAATAAACACAACTTAAATTTTCAACAAAAATTAAGAAAAACATTTATAATCCGGGTAATTATTGTCGATAAAATTACCCAATACCTTATTTCGGATTGTCTTTCATAACATATCGATTTCTTAGTCCCGAGCATTCAAATAAACTCCCCGACCAATGGCAAAATTAGCTGCCCAGGTTAGGCAAACAGTGACCCGAGAGGCGAGATGACCTCAAAAAAGCAACTGGAATGTGACCTAGGAAAGGTTTATACCGAGCGGCGAAAATCCCATGGCTTCTAATAGTGGGTTTTAATTTCGGGTCATACCTCAAATTCAAAGTCATTTAATCCAATTGCGCCAATGAAATCATCCTCAGGATGCCTTCGAATAGATAATAGTCAAATTCAGCTCAAAAAATTAGTTATTTCCTGGATAATTTCAATTGATTTCTGCAGACATATGAGGAACATTTGTCATTAAATTTATAATTGCGGATACTTTAACAATCTTTATTTGTTTTGTGCGGGAATTCTTGTTAATTTAATTTCAGCGTTATGTTAATGGAGTTTCCAGCTTTCTATAGGTATATATTTGACTTAAAATCCAAATTCGTCCGCGTTATTTTCGACAGTCGGTTATCTTGTAATGATCGTGTTGAAAATGCCGTCGCCTCTGTTTCTGAGTGGGTCGTTTAAGATGATTTGAGGTGAACCTAAATCGATTCAAGGGTTTCGTTGATGGCTGTATCATTACCCGTGAATTTTCCTTACTTCACACGTTCTGAATGCCAACCCTCGTTTGCTAGTGGTCTGCCTATTCTTCTCCATCCAAGAGATCGTCGTTCAACGCCACTTCAATTGTTGTTCACTAATCGCTGACCTCTCCATTCAAACTTGTCTACATCGAAATCTCCTCGACCAATTCGTAGGCTATACCGTTCAATGCCTACAATAACGACGGAATATCGTCATTCTGTCATTCCTTTTTGTCTAGAATTTAAGTTTTCCCAAACAGGTTAAGCAGAAACTCAGACACAGTTTTCATGTTGAAAGTTTCGGTCCTCATGGCCTCAATAAAGCGATTATTATTATTATTATTAATATTATTTATCTCCTATCAAGTATGCTCGTGGTAGGCATAGCTTCAAAAGTCCCACACTGAGAATACGATAATTCAGCCCTTTGGCACCCCCCAATAGCGATGCACACATGTGAATGACCTTTCCCAGTCTCCCAACGATGCCGCGTGCATGGGAGCACGGACCAATGCGCCATAATTATCGATTAATCCACAGGTGCTTTTTCGAGCGTGCAGCGCGCGTCCGGTGCGCACGTGGCGCTTGATTCAGCTGCACCTGTTGCGTGCTTCGTCTTGATTGGCCCTGTGGTGTCACCAATGCCCGGAGGCCAGGGTTGCCTTGGCTACATGCCGCAAGGGTGGCATCAGATGAGAGAAAGCATTTTGAGGATTTCATATTCATAGTGGGAGAAAAACAGCTTCCCCGTCGAGAAGGTGAGCCCAGATTTAGTGGTGTGATTTACATCGGACATTGAAAGCTAATTTTAACGATTTTCTAATATCATGTTTGTACAATTTTTTTCGCATTAATTAAGGACGTTTCTGAACTTTCAATGGAAATAGATAACTCATCTTGAAATAGCACTATTGTTTATTTTCTTGTCACAGTCCCCAAGATATACGAACAAACATCTCTTACGTATAATTTAGCCATTTATTATTCGATTTTTGTGAAAGTTAAATTCATTAAGTTGTTATAAAGATGTGGTTGTATTGTGCCACTCATTGTATATTGCTACCCAGTGATTTTCCCTAGCCTTAAACGTTCAGACTTTTAATCGTCTGTAGGCTTTTTAAAATAATCTAGTTTTCTAGTGGCCTGTCTTTATTCGCCATCCAAGAGATCATTGTTCAACGCCATTCAATAACATGTACACTAATCAGTTCTTGTATATTTGATGACCTCTCCCATCGACTCTTTTAAAGTTTTTCCAAACGTAAATCTCTTCGACCAATGCGTAGGCTATACCGGTCAATACCCACAAGATCGGCTTCTCGAATATCACAATTCGGAATTTCCTTAGTTTTACGCCAACAGGCGAAGCAGAAAGGAAGCTTGAGTCCTCTTGCACTAATCGTTATTATAAAAACCTCCTCGTATAATAAGTGCAACGAACACAAAAGTTCGACAATTTATTCACTCTGCAATAACTCTATTCAATAACATGACCTAATTCCAAGATATAAAGATAGAATCTCCGAAAACCTTTGGATGGGCCAATAAAAGGCGCCGTGATATGCAAAAAACGACTAATACTTATTGTGACGCATCTCCGTCACCAATATTGTGTCCGTATCAGTTTTCGGTTGTTTTCACAGTGCTGCACCCAGACCGATAGATAGGGGTGAAGAAACGAGAAATTCGGGAAAAATCGATCATCGACTATCGAATCGTGCAGTGAGTAAATGCAGTCTTTGAAAGACGCTAATTCCACCAGAACAGAGGCTCTTGCTTAGCGGGGTTATTTTCTGATCGATCACGAAGCAGATTGTAGCTACCACGCACTGTTATCGGAGTGTCACAACGCACGGAGATCCGAAGCTGACTGGAGGCGGATTGTAGCGGCCGACGCTCGGTGATCGGAGTTAGATCGGAGCAGATTGTGTTCCCTTTCTGGTGCCAACCAAGCACCCCGTAGACCGACAGCTTACCAGTCTCTACGCAGATCGAGAGCGATTATTATAGAAGTACTGAAAGATTGGAATAAATTATGTAAAATATAAATTCAGCAGTCTGAAAAATGAAGAAAAATCGAATTAAAAAAACCCGACGGAAACCGACCCCTCTCAGCCAATCCCGAATCTAGTACAACTTCACCTAAGCTATTTTCATAACCACCGGCTTTATCTCAACAGATCCACAATGGCCCCCATTCAGACAGTCGACATTTACGACCTGCTGTTCGAATACGTCCGCAAGTTTCCCTTCAAGGAGGCGACGCGAAAGAAAATACACTTCGATAATCTGGACGCCTCAAGCGTGATCGAGTCGAAGCTGCGAATCTACAATCGTCAGTCTGAGCACCACCACGGGGCACCACCGGAAAAGTCCTTGGCCGCGGGATTGACGGAGAAGCCGAAAACCAGCGTAATCTTCACCTCCACCTTCACCAACTCAACCACGACCGATCAGACGAGCAACATGAGGACTGAGAAGCGAACCACGGCGACATGTCGGCTCCAGCTGACGAAATCGGTGACAAAGAACGGGAGCATCAGCATCCAAGTTACCCCTCCCAACACCATGATCCAAGCCAATGGAGGATTCAGCCGGGAGAAGACGCTGACGTCAGAGAAGGAGGAGGTTCTGGAGGAGGAGCTGGTATGGTCACTTGATAGCCAAGTAAGTGGTCAACGGGGCTGTTGCAATACTTTGCTTTTAACTGTGTTTTAAAAGGTTTTGACCTCGTCACAAAACCGTTATCCAGGATAATGTGCAATTAAAATTTAGAATAGCAGATTTACTGATAATAAGGAATTTTCAACGAATATTCTCTTACGAATTTTTCTAAAGTACGACTTGAAATTCATTCACGGGTAAGTCTGGGTTATAAGGCGGATTTCATGTTCAGAGATTTCAGGAATTCTTTAGTATAGTCAAGAGAGGAAATTTAATTATTATAATAATAGTAATTTTCATAAGTGTACGAGGTCAACAATGCACAGTGCTGACCTCGAGGTGTAGAGAGGGGGACTTTTAAACGGTATGAACTCCATTTTCGAAGATGCAACGTGTTTGTCATCATTATTTGATCGTGCATACTGAATGTTAATATCGAGTTCATAAACTGTGTTTGTACGAAATTGGCTGATGCAAAGATGTTGGAAATTTAAAATTGTGGACTACAATCGATAATTTGCAAGAAGGTCGCTATTTATTGATTTGCACTAATAGTCCACAACCAAATGGAAATAATCGTTACGAGTCTGGATAACAAACACCAGAAGCATTTCAGCATTCTCTAGTTATATGCAATCTTATAACTCCGCAAATTGTGGATTCTGTAGTCGAAAAGAGAACTGCGCTGAAGAATGGGAAATTTTATGGCAGTTCCATTTCGAAACTGGATTCCAGAAATCGGAATAAGCATGTGGCAGGCCTCCCTGAGAGCCTGTTATGAATAAGTCTTCATGGTTTTATCCCATCGTGGCAAATCGCCTCAAAAATAAAAACGTACAGCTATCTAAAAGGATAATCGATAAATGACTGAGGAGTGTTGCAATTGGCTGCGCATAATAATAATAAATAATCATGGTATTGGCTTTATTAAGGTCACGAGGACAAAAATAATAATAAATAATCATGGTATTCGCTTTATTAAGGTCACGAGGACCAGAACTGTCAGCATTAAATGCTACAACAGACAAAAATGATACAACAAGTTGCGATTGTACATAGCGGGTGTAAAATAATTGAACAAGAATGAACGAAATAAAAACGAGGTAAATTTGCAAGAAAGGCAAATTAAACTCTTGAAGTGTACAAAGTTTGGCAAACGCGTAATGGCGGCCATTGAAAGGCCTTTTCCATAACGTAAGAAGGCTAAATTATCTTCACGTCATAGATATGTTTTTGTAACGAATAGATGTACACCGAACGAATGAATGATAACAATGTATTAAACTGAATTGGCATCAGGTGCATTCTAACTCAATATATACACAATATTAATGTATAATAATGTACAAAATGTATAATATATATATGTATAGATTGCGAATGGTTACACTAGGGTAATTCGAAGACTTCGTGACCCAAAAATCAGAATGGCACGATGGCCAAAGACGAAGATCGGGAATGAATAATATTGTTTATTATTCAAACAATAGTTAGGGCCCGACCTGGGCAGAAAACGTCGACAAGGCGCCATGCTTAGCACCCGCTGCAGGCGAGTCCTGTGTGATTTGTATGTCCCAAGCTCAGAATGCCACAATTGCAAATGACTGATATCAGGGACGCCGACAAAGCGCGTAGGTGCGACACCTGCCCAATAACTTTCGAGTTCGAATTCTTATTATAGAATGCTATAGTCGAATTGGTTTAATAAAAGAAAACAATAGGATGGTTGTTTTCAAGTGGTTTCACCACACTGAAGTAGCAAATACTTCCTTTTTTACGGTCAATTGTAGACGTTTTCCGTTCAACCATTTAATGGATAAAGATCGAATATGCGTGAGTTTTCGAAGACTTCGTGGCCCGAAAATCGGAATGGCACGATGGCCAAAGACGAAGGTCGGGAATGAATAATATTGTTTATTATTCAAACAATAGTTAGGGCCCGTCCTGGGCAGAAAACGCCGACATGGCGCGATGCTTAGCGCCCACTGTAAGCATTAAAATATCTATCGATTACACGGTCTACTGTTTTAAAATTTGAGACATTTTTGGGCGTCCAAGTTTCTGACTTCGATGAAGATTCAGAAGTTTCCAGAACGGAAAGTATATCAATTTTGGCAAAATTGAAATTATATAGACCAGCAAATCCTCGGTTTCTTCAGCTCTTTGCGTTTTGTGTTGAGTCAGAGAGCTTTGCCAGTTTTGCTTATTAGCTAAATTGTAACGAAATAACCCTGATGAGACAGCCTCGTCAAAATGTAACGTGGAATAATTGCAGACCATAAAACAATTTTAATTTAACGGATGCTGCAAGGATGTTGCCAATTTTAAAAGCGCCCAAGAATCGATTTTTGATATCCGTTTCATCTCAGGAGGAGTATGCTATGCTATTTATATTCATCCATTGTTACTATAATACAGCTGTATGCTCCACAGTAATACCCAGAATCATGCAGAAGAATAATTGGATAATCTCTCCCGTTAGAATCAAACAGATACTTCAAGTTCGAATTTCTTTTCCGAATTCAAAGTTTACACCAATTTGAAGGCGAAATCATTATCTGTTCACCGATATATTGAGAGGACCATTACAATTTACAAATAACAAATTATTTATCGCAAATTCTTCCACGACATGCAATACAGCCAATCGAGCAAATGAATTTATTGCAATTAAATTCAGGGAAAAATAATCTCAAGAAATTTTGAAGTTATTTGTGCCTTATTTAACGACTCGGGAATATTTCTGTGGGGCTATTTCAAAGAATTGAAGCCTTCAACGACAACATTCGACCCGAAATTTCCGAAATATATAATTCATGCATTGTAAGCCCTCTACCTCATAAATAAACAAAGCATCTGATTATTTTCTCCCTTTAATTTTAATTTGAACAACAAACTCGAACTTAAAGACCCTGGTTTTCTAATTTCTCTAATTGCGGCTCTTAGATTAATTATGTAAATGCTCGCCAAGCGACCGTAAAGATCCCGAATTCAAGAGTCTTGCTTTCAAATTGGGTGGATTCGCTTTGCTGTAACTGGCTAGGTGGTGCAGAGCATCTCAACACATCTCATTATAAATTCATGCACACCACTCCAGTCAATCCGTATTCGTGTTCGAAATTTACATAAAAAACGGAAATGCCAATTTTTGCATTGGAGCATCGTCTACCAGTGGATCTGGAGAATCAATAACATCATAAGTGTTTGTTTCCCATGAATTCCAAAGTCCAAAGGTCCCCGTCGAATGCCGTAGTAACGCTGATAAATACGTTCAAAGGACGACGAGGCATTTACGCATTTGTGACATATGGTCGTGATTGGGAGTTCGCAACATCTGCCAACGTGAATAATGGACGCGATATTTGAGGCTGTATCTGAGTTAACACAGAAGGAATATAGAGAACACACAAATTTGTCATTCTAAGCAATTTAAAAATGTATATTTAATTCGTCTTTAGTCTGAATTCAACACGATTTCTTTCTTTAAATCCGCCTATTTGTATGAACTAAGCCCCAATACACCTAGCGCGTGTTTAATTGGTCCGAACAACAATACCTTCTCCTTCCAGAGGTCGTTGCTAGCGGAAACATGGATTTTTCATCGTGAGGCACGCGCACGAGTTTCTGATTGGTCAAGAGAAGATCTAACTGGCCAATCTGATTGGCTGCTGCCTACCACCAGACGCCGTGCGCGGTCATTTGACTTACGCGCAACACAGGACTTTGTCCCCTGGAATGGCTGCGACAAATTAAAAACAATCGGTTTTAGGCTAGACTAGCTCACTTTCGGGACATCTGTAGCGTTCTACGATAACAAAGATCTGGGTTACTTTTAAGTACGAAACGCTGTTAATCGAAACATTCTTTGCAATCTTAGTTTTCATGCGTCTCCATAACTACGCAAAATGCGAATTCTACAGCCAAAAAGGGAACTGCGCTAAAGAATAATATTTTTGATGGAAGTGCTGTCTAAATTATAATAAGTCATCCCTTAGAGTCTCTTAGCACTGGGTACGCCAAATTAAAAATCTGCTCTAGGATCGTGATGCTGTATCCATCCGTACGACATAGACTTCATAAAATATTAAGCTTTAAAACGTCCAGAAATTTAAACGGATAAACAACAAGTGAAGAATGATAAATGGTTTTGCCAGAGTCGCCTTCTGCTTAGGAAAGACAGATCGATATTACTCGGTAAAATAAGTGTTTATTTACCTACAAACCTGCAAGATTTCTGACTGATACACTCCCGTAACATATCTTTGAAGGGGATCCTCTATCCTCCAATATTTACTTGTATTGATTTAATCGGTTTCAACTTGTTACCCGTATAAAAGACAACTGTTCATAACGTCAAACAGTCGCTCTACTAACTCAAATATGGCCAAGGCCACATAACTATTAAAAGACGCCAGAAACACGATTGTAGACTACACATGGTTGTGAAGAACGAATCTTAAATACTGACACCGCTTGATCTAAAGAAATCAGCTGCAATTATAAACAAAATGGAAGAAATTCACAATTCTCCTTCGCTCCCAAATACACCGCGCAGGCAACGAAGGAGTTGTTTCGTAAGAAGCATTTCAAGGTCTACATTGTTACCAGATCTCAAATCAATAGAAAAGTATTTGAGGGAGCTTAAAGTCTGTGTTGACTAGCGATAAAGCCAACAAATTACTACTGTACAGGAAATCTGCATGGATGGATGGGAAAAATACAAGCAATGCCATTCCTGAATTCTTTAATGTTATAACAATCGACCAAAGAGAGCGGATTATTCTTGTCAGTTAATCAATTCGCTTAATCAGTGCCTTCTACAGGGGGGAGCCAGACATACATTAATTTTGTTTTTCCTTGTTATAACAGGTTATTGTTCCGGCTGGGTGCCGGACGCGAGCAGACATCGTGATCCTGGAGGGTAACTACTTGGGCACCTTCAAAGTGGACACCATCATCGAAGGAAAGATCACAGTTATTCTCAAGGACAAGAATAAGAGACCGGTGACAATGCTCAACGTCGACGATCTCCGCATTATTCTGACTCCAGAGCACGGTTTTAGGCCGCTGGTGGACGGCAAGACACCGTGTAGCGGCGTCGTTTTTACAAACGAGGGCGTCTGCTCCTGCAGTTACGGGATCGAACAGAAGGTTGAGCTTAACGAGGACAGATTATGATGATAACGATGCTTCTTCCCACAACTCTTCTCGTCTTCTTGTCACACAAATAGCATTGCCAACACACTTCCAAAACAACGAATAAACTGTCTACTTAAATATCTACAGTAATGCGTTAATGGGTAATTTTACGAAATAGAACATAATGGATAGGACAGACGCAAACGTAGGCAATGATGATTTTCTTCGAAGCGGCAGTAACGGGTATAGCAAGTGTGTAGAAAGGTTCGCATTTGGCCGTTGAATCCTAGTGTAGATGGCCTTTCAGGATCTATCTGCCCATGATTCGTTCTAAAATAGTTGGTCATGATATATAACATTGGTGATCGCGTGTTTTTGATAAATTTTCGCTGGAAGAAGTTTAAAAGCAGTGGTCGATTGAGAGGCGTCATTAAATATATTAAACGGTTGTCTTGTTATAAAATCCAAGTCGGTTTATACACCTGTCAAAAAACTCAAACAGTTGCACTCGAAACTCCACTATGTACGAGACCAAAGAAAATCCGAAATAAAATTTTGGACCAATCTGATTCAACCCGTGGTGTCAAATGATCACACGAAAAACAATACCAAGAAAGACTTGCACAGAGGTGGGAACATGGTAAAAATGGACTTTACCGCCAGGTACTAAATCCTGTATTTTCTGATGTGTCGCCTGCTTAAGCAAGTAAATTTCCAGGAACGTGTGGGGATATTTTCTAGGTAGCATTTGGGTGCTAAAAATGAGGATTGGGAGAACTCAACTCGTCGTGTTTGGAGGGCAAAGGGTACTAAGTTGCATCCAAGCAACACCAAAACTGAGAGTAATAATAACCACAAAAAGGTTAATATAATAATAATAATAATCACTGTAGTCGCTTTATTGAGGTAACGAGGACCAAATATTTCAGCATAAAACACGACAGTATAACAAGTACTAGATATGAAAATCGTGTTTGAGTTCCGGCTTCACTTTTTATGGTGAAACAAAAATTATGGACGATTAAGGAATGGCCGAATTGGGATATGCCGCCGTTCTTGTGGGTATTGAACGGTGTATCCTGCGCATTGTTCGAAGAGATTTACATTCAGATAAACTGGGATAGAGGGGATGGGAGGGGTCACTTAAAATACGAGCAGCGATTAGTGAACAACTATTGAAGTGGTGTTGAACGACGATTTATTGAATGGAGAGAATAGGCAGACCACTAGAAAACGAGATTATTTAAAAAACCTACGAAGGATTGAAAAGTCAGAGCATTTAAGGCCGAGGAAAATTATTGGAGAACAATATACAATGAGGGGAATTATACAAGCATGGACAAAGGTTTTTATATGGCTAGAGCTTAAACGGAGTCTCCTGAACCGGTGAACTAGGAAGCAAAAGCGACGGCCTATCCCAAAGAAAGCATCCACATGATCACTCCATGATAACCGACTGTTAAAAATAACGCCGAGGAATTTAGATTTTGAGCCCGAGGCGAAATTATGGAGTGAAGAGATTTCAGGAGTGTCAACATCGGCTCTCAGGGAAAATGTTATAGAGATGCATTTTGATGCATTCAACAGAAGACCATTCTCCGAAGACCACTCGAGTACCTCAGTGACTGCCTACCCGAGCTGTTGAGAATCAGCATTCGTCTTGCATGCATGGCATAAAGTCATCCGCTTATTTTATTAGTGTCACGTCGTTATGGGACCGAAGGATAGACGTGTAATAGTTAAAATGGAAAGGAGATAGTCCTGCACCTTGTAGTACACCGCAGTTATTTTGCAAGGAAGTGGATGCTTCATTTCCGACTCTAAGATGTTGACGTCGATTAGAAAAATAGCTTTGAAGCCAATTAATTGACCATCCTTCAAAATCATCTTCACATAGTTGAGAAAGAATGTGGGAGCGTGAGATGGTGTTGAAAGCAGAGGAGAAGTCCAAGAAAACACCCTTGACTGCTTTCGCTCCGGCATCAAGTTAAGAGTGGAGGGTGTGCGAAAACGTAGCCACGGCGTCCAGAGTACTTCTTTTTGATTAATCAGCAAACTGAAACGGTTCATCGGAAGTTTTAAGCGTGCCATCCAATTTAGAGAGGAGGTGCTTCTCAATCACTTACAACCAAACAGATGAGTTGGCGATAAGTCTATACTTCTAAGGTCCGGCGGAACCATTGGCCGGTTTCTGAATAGGTGTTATGGCGACATCTCTCCATTCCGTAGGGAGCATTCTCCTAACAAATGATTCACGAGCTGGATGACAATCGGAGAAATCTCCCGGTGACAGATTTTAAGGATCGCGGTAGGGACCCTGTCAGGACCAGCCGCTGTGGACCTCTTAAGGCCAGCCAAAATGCGGTAGATAGAGGATTCGTGAGCGGGTAGAAAAGCGCTGGGATTAAGAGATCTTACGAGAGGCACCGCGGAATGGTCAGCGGATTTGAAGATAAAGCCATCATTCGGAGCATCAGGGTCACTTGGGCACCACTTGGTAGATAAGAATAGGATATAAGAAACAATGTCTTACGAAAAAGAAGACACATTTTACCAATAGGAAGGCCGGTTGAAACAAACGCGTGAGGGTTGTGACAGAATGTTCTTGCGCAAATCAGATCTATATATCATCATTTATGGCATCAGCTATCAACACAAACCTTAGTCGTTAAAAACCCCCGACTCTCGAACAACAGAAACCTTTCCTGACATTACCACACACGAAATGCACGCCCCAATTGGCTGCTTAACCCGGTCATGTCTGTAAAATCGGTCATTGTTTAAATTTTCACAAGTTGACTGATTGTCTTCTCACAGCACCCCTTCGTCACCTTACAAAACCCACACACCAAGAAGAATCCAAGCACACTTTTGGAATATGCAGCCAAATAGCAATGCTTTATCAAACTGACACGTTAGGTAGCCTAATTGACGCCCATAATCTGCTCGCTTAATGTATGATAATTGAAACGCGATCGAGACATTTGTGCTGCTAAATTAAGAGGAACACGGTAGAAAATTGAAGAAAAATATCTTGTTAAAGGCTATTTGCTCGCCCTCAATATTATGCTTCTGGCAGCTGGATAAAGGTGCTATTAAATCAATTGCAATAATATCAAAAAGACCAAATAGACACGCATTTAAATGCGTTGAGCCGAAGGTCGTTCTCCGAAGGCCACACGGCCACCCCAGCGATGATCTGACCAAGTTGTTAAGGATCCTCTTTTGTCTTGCAGACATGGCATAGAGAGAGGTCGTTTCAAGGATCACTAAAATTATAATTTAATCAATCCATTTTAAAATTAATCCACCACGTGTCGATATGCGTCTCGACCAGTTGTCTTGGCCCCAGTCTTGTCCGATGACCTTACGGACCAACACGCATACTTGATCCCTCTACGTGATCGCACCCAGCCACGCATTGACCCCAGAAGGTAGCATAAATGTCTTGATTCATCAAATGACGCCATCTACCAGAAGGATGTTCTTCAGCCAGGTATTGCTCGTGGTCGTTCTTCTTATGGGTGGTGAGTTCATTTAAGGGTTTTTCTCGAGGAATGAGCTTGGCACGGGGCTTCACTTCAGCTTGTCTACCTATTTCAGATGCCGCTGAGGCACAATTCGTGATTGATGCCGTTTCTGGATGCGTCAACGTTTCCATTCTACTTCCTGTACGGTTCAGCGTAAGTTGGGTTTTATTGTTTTAAAATGCCTCTTGAACGCAGCCACTGATGGTCCGCCTATTAACAAAAATAGAAACTTCGTATCGACAACAAAGAATACCAGTTCGACGGCCAGGACAAATGCGCGTGGGTTCCGGACCCCACAGAAACCATTGCCTGTTCTCTTACAAAAGGTGATGTACCGCAAACACTTGTGACACAAGATATCTGTCGCTTTTATTAATGATGAACCATTGTTCTACAGATGGTGAAGGCTACATAGCAACTGCTCACGTATGCGAAGTTGAGAAGCACATTTCGGTGTCTTTTCTGCCGGTGGACTTCTTGCAGAACTCCCAAGTGGCCTATTTCACAGTCTACTTTTCTCACGGTGGCGAATGGACAGGAATTGAAAAGAGTGGGTTGTCTGAATCACTTGCTGGTTGGTCTATTGTTGCGTAGAAGGTATATTTCGTGTTTTTCCCCGCCAGACTGCATTCAGCCTCAGATGTCCTCACCTGCAGAAATCGCTGCCGGTGGATTGGATGAAGTTGAAATTATCTGTGTTCGAAAGAAGGACTGCCCAATGGGCCTCTTTGTAAGATGGTTAACACTTCGATTGACACCAAACATGTTTCTCGCATTCATTCATTCATACATGTCGCCTCTGAATTGTCCCTAGTCCACCATTCTCACACCAAGTGGAGAAATCTGCCGCGACTACAGTGAACCCAAATGTGGTAGGTCATTGAGCGCCGAATCCAAAGGCTCAAATGGAATGGATAATCAATGATCACCAATCTGTCTTGATGTCTGTTTTGTAGACATCACCGAGAAGGAGGGAGACATTTTGCTTTTTCTGTGGGGTTTCGAAAAAATGTCCCTTTAAATTTTCAATTCAAATCATCACCTCAAAAAGACTGCTCAACATTAACCTAATGGAATATTTTTTATTTCAATATAGTTGATCCAAAGGGCAGGACTGAATGTGTTTTTAAAACACGAATACCTGGGGTATGCCTTCATGACACGTGATCGCAGGAATAAACGCAAATGCGAGAACAAGCTTCGATGTTGATTGAATTTCAGTTGTAAGAGATTTTTGCTGATCGGAATAGTGGCTTGGGAAATGGTTCCTAAAATAATAAAAAGTGATTACACGGTTGAAAAATAATACTGCTATTTCTATTGTATAATAAATTCTGACTTTGGCAATTTGTGTGCAAAGAAAAGGGAGTACTTTTGGAAGGATGCCTGGAAGATTTGCCTTCCACCAATCGACGTCCACAGTGCCGTTGTCAGTTGCTTAGTGTGTTGAAGACCCTTCACAGTTTGTCTGGTTTACAGGCATCAGTTAGGCATGTGTGGCGTTGTTTGGATGTAACTTAGAACAATAGCTCGCGTGTTGAACAAACGTTCCTATTTTTTGTTCCATTTGACCATATGCAAGTTTCCAAATGCTCTTTTAAATCATCTAAACTCACCGGCTCACTTTGGTCCAAGCTCTCTTCAATTCAGGAACTAGGTCAGTTGTTGTGGATCTAGGTTTTTCGGTCACTTACTTGTAATAATTTTGATTCCGCGGGGTAATATGTTTCGCAGAGCTCCGGATCTCACCAGCTTAGTTTTGGTCTAACATGTTATTCCTGATGTTCTTTGGTCTTCAACATAGTGCCGTTTTGTGTGCGATATTGTAAGGTTACGAACATGTGTATTGACAGAATGGCATAATTATAATAAATATAATAAAAATAATAAATATCACGATGTCTCTCAACCGAATACTGCGTATCCATACGGGCTTTAAATCTTCATTTATTAAAGATACATGATCGCCAATGATATCGATTAGGAAAAAACTGTTTAAGAACCAATCATGGGAAAGCAAGTTTGTAGATCCTGAAAGACTTCGTGGGGACCATCTACACCGGAATTCAACGGACAAAGGCGATTCTATCCCCGCTGGTGCCGCTTCTAAGAAAAATCATCATTGCCTACGTTTGCGTCTGTCCTATCCATTATGTTCTATTTCGTAAAATTACCCATTAACGCATTACTGTAGATATTTAAGTAGACAGTTTATTCGTTGTTTTGGAAGTGTGTTGGCAATGCTATTTGTGTGACAAGAAGACGAGAAGAGTTGTGGGAAGAAGCATCGTTATCATCATAATCTGTCCTCGTTAAGCTCAACCTTTTGTTCGATCCCGTAACTGCAGGAGCAGACGCCCTCGTTTGTAAAAACGACGCCGCTACCCGGTGTCTTGCCGTCCACCAGCGGCCTAAAACCGTGCTCTGGGGTCAGAATTATGCGGAGATCGTCGACGTTGAGCATTGTCACCGGTCTCTTATTCTTGTCCTTGAGAATAACTGTGATCTTTCCTTCGATGATGGTGTCCACGTTGAAGGTGCCCAAGTAGTTACCCTCCAGGATCACGATGTCTGCTCGCGTACGGCACCCAGCCGGAACAATAACCTGTTATAACAAGGAAAAACAAAATAAACGTATGCCTGGCTCCCCCCTGTAGAAGTCACTGATTAAGCCAATTGATTAACTGCTTTTTTGGTCGATTGTTAAAAAATTGAAGAATTCACGAATGGCATTGCTTGTATTTTTCCAATTTATCCTTGAAGACTTCCTATAGAGTAGTAATTTGTGGGCTTTATCGCTAGTCAACACAGACGTTAAGCTCCCTCAAATTATTTTAAATTGATTTAAGATCACAGCAGAACCTTGAAATGCTTCTTACGAAACAACTAAATTTTGTTTATGATTGCAGCTGATTTCTTTAGACCAAGCGGTGTCAGTATTTAAGATTCGTTCTTCACGGCCATGTGAAGTCTAAAATCGTGTTTCTGGTGTCCTTTAATAGTTATATGGTCTTGGCCATATTTGAGTTCGTAGAGCGACTGTTTGACGTTATGAACAGTTGTCTTTTATACGGGTACCAAGATGAAACCGATTAAATCAATACAAGTAAAGATTGGAGGATAGAGGATCCCCTTCAAAGATATGTTACGTGAGTGCATGAGCCAGAAATATTGCTGGTTTGTAGGTAAATAAACACTTATTTTACCGAGTAATATCGATCTGTCTTTCCTAAGCAGAAGGTGACTCTCGCAAAACCATTGTTCCTTCTTTACTTGTTGGTTATCCGTTTAAATTTCTGGATGTTTTAAAGATTAATATTTTATTAAGTCTATGTCGTACGGATGGATACAGCATCACGATCATAGAACAGATTTTTAATTTGGCGTACCCAGTGCTAAGAGACTCTAAGGCAGTGTTTCTCAAACTGTGTTCGAAAAACAAAACAAAGTGTCGCCTTAAACGGATTATATCAGAGTTCTCTTCCATGAATTCTAAATCAGACTTCAATATGTTAACACCCTAGCACCGACCCCCAAAATAATAAAATAAATTTCGGCTTCGCTCATTCCGGGTGCATTGGGACTTTAGATTACGAGAAAACTAACAGAAGAGAAAAGGGTTGAACGAGAAGCAAAACAGAATGAGTTCGTTGCAGTTCGCCAGAAGCTCCAAAGCACCTGATTACACATATTGTATCTTCTGCAGGAAGGGCTGTGCTTGCTTATTCATTTTGGTGACCTCCTTGCCATTGAGGTCACGAAGATGCTTCTGGCACCTGTTGCAGTCCTTGCCCTTCTTGTAACACTTTTTACAGCCCTTCACCTTTTCCAGTTGGCTGAGGAAGGGAGCGACACAGGGGCTGCAGAGGGCAGGCCAGCCCTTAATCTTGGGATCTGAGAGCAGGGAGCATCTGCCACAGCCTCCATCGAACGTGAGTCGGAGAACCCAGGCGTCACCCTTCATGGCACTTTGAAACATCCACTGAACCAGACGAACGGCGTTGGTCTGCATTGACCTCGGTACACTCAGTGGGTAGCTAGGAATGTAGGTAGCCATTGAGAGGGCAAGAAGTGCGGAGATCACGACAGCGGTTTTCATGTTCGTGGTGATACTGGGGGAGGCGGAGGAGATCTAGTGGATTGGTTTTTGACCCCAGTGCCTGTTGCCGTTGTTTTATACTGCCGAGAGGCGATAATCGAATTAGGGCCCTTGGATGCAGGTTTCTTGGCTCGCGATGCGAATGTCAATCCCAAACAGCCCAATCGGCGATCAGATGCGACGTTTGTTTTGCTGATACTGCTGAGTGCGCCTAATCCAATTGTGCTATTTGTTGAGTTTCTCATGGTTAATTCAACCACGGATGAGTCCTGCTACATAATCGTCACAAAGACAGGCCTAGATCTCGTGTACCTAATCAATGATGGTCGCTGCTTCTTCCCTGTTTACGAGAGGTTTGAGACTGCATTTTGTCATTGACTAACGTGTTATCGCCGTTTCTCTAACGAAGCAATTGCTTAGTTGCAGGACGTATCACTTTCCATACCATCGTTCGAGAATTACATATTCGGGATTCCAATTTCAGGAACCATCGCAATAACACTGCTGTTTTATGTAAAATCAACGTTTGTTTCAGAACGAATCTGAAGAAATTGTGAATGATATTTTATTCAAACCAAAAAATTCGATATCCGTGTTATTTGTTTTACTGGAAGTAGGGAAACTGATTACTGATCTCGAAGAATGAATATCGATTGACCAACTCAGCAAAATGTCGCTTTGATGTGAGAGAATGTCCGAATTTTGACTGGGAAATATACTAAGACCATTGGGGTCAAACTGGGGGTTTTATAACATGTAGTTGCCTTGGACTATTTATGTATTCGTGTACGCCAGTGTTTCTCAAACTGTGTGTCGCGAGATTTTTGAAAAATATTCAAAAATGCTGGGGTTTTTGAACTCCGACATTTCTTTTCGAACTTATAATTCAGCTTGTATTTAAATTCAAATAGATATACGTTCATATTTGACCTGAAGATGCTCAGGTTCCTTATTGTTTGATCTGCAACTCTACTTTGTCCAATGAGTCCCTGGTTCCAAATAAATTGAAGCGACATTATGAGTCCAATCATCCAGCGCACAAAGAAAAACCAAAATAATATTTTGAGAAGCTTGCAACTGAAAAGAATCATCAATCGAACAAGATTACAAACTATGTCAAACTTCCTGAAAAAGGACATGTTGCAAGTTACAAAGTCGCTCAACGATCAATAAGAGAGGCTCTTCAAGTAATTTCTTCCGGACTTAAATGTTCTGACTTTTACACCCTTCGTAGGCTTTTAAAAATAATCTCGTTTTCTAGTGGCCTGCTTATGCTCTCCATTCAAGAAATCATTGTTCAACGCCACTTCAATAGTTGTTCACAAATCGTATTTTAAGTGACCCCTCCCATCCCAGCTTTTCAAGTATATCTGAGTGTAAATCTCTTCGACCAATGGGTAGGCTACACCGTTCAATACCCACAAGAACGGCGGCGGATCGCAATTAAGTAATTCCTTATTTGACCAGAATTTTTGTTTCACCAGAACAGGTGAAGCAGGAACAAAAATATAATTTTCATATCCAGTACTTGTTATACTGTCTTTTAGTTTTATGCTGAAAGTGTTTGTCCTCGTGACCTCAACAAATCGACTAACATCATTAGTATTATTATTACTAGATAAATGGGAGGGCAGTGTGGTAGCTGCAAACCTTTGTCGGAAGATATATTGCGGGTGAGACCCATGGGAGTTTGAACAAATTTTCTCGTGCTGTCAACACTTAGATTAAATTTGTCCTTCACTTCAATGTCCGGCAGTATTGTGGAGCCCATGTATACGAATTCTGGAGCTGACTAAATTCTGATCGATTCTGATACGGCCTTAGTAACCTGCCTTTTTCGCTACCCGGTGAAAAGTGTTTTGGGTTCAAGAAGAGTACAGAAAAGGAGACAGATTGTGGTTGAGTTTACCGACACGGTCAACTTCTGATACAATTTAATATATCTTATTGCAACAATAATCGAGAATGTTCGGTGAAACCCATCTTCTAGAGTGTAGTTATTCTTTGTTGAGACTTCGTGCTAGCCGTTTCTTCTGGAGCCTCGTGTTTCTTCATTTACTCAGACTCGCTGACGTTTGACCCCGAAATGGACTGCCTAGAGCTTTCTGGGGATCGTGGGGTTTCACAGAAACATGTCTGACCGATTTAATAGACGTGAGGGTTCACCATATTACGTCTGGTGTCTATCACCTTCCATCCAATCCGGATTGCCTCTCGACGTAGCAAAACAGACCAATGGGCTTCGTACATGACGCCACCGGGTCAGGAACGAAATAAATTAAACAAAATACTATTTTCAATCCGCCCCAGCAAATATCATCTGATAGTCGTTTTAGATTTTTAAAATAATTTGCAATCTCCATCTGCTTAAACTTAGCTGTTCTTCAAATGTTCACATGATTCGTCAATACGATTACCCAGTCCCTACTTTCTGTGGTCACCTGCAACAATATTGTTGCATTGTATTTAGACGCTCTTTCTCACACACGCGTGGTCATCCTTTGAACTCCTTCACTGTTGGATAAAAGGGGTCTGTGGGGTGACCGGGAGGCGTGTATTGTTGGTACGTCGTCGACCTGCAAACGGGTCTCTGCATGAACAGCACAACCAACATGTTCAGACACTGCGCGAGCTCTGATGCAGGTTTAAGTCAGTGGTTCTCAACCTTTTTTCACATGCGACCCACTTGGGGTATCTTAAAAGGTTTGCGACACACCTTAAGTAATAATAAAAATATTATTTTGGTTAAACTTTATTTTCCACGTTAAAATTTTTAATGCGATAGTTGGGCTTGCTTTCGAGAGCAAATAGGGTTGAAACGTGGCTCTAATGCTGACAAACAAACACGCATTTCGTCGTCAAGTCGAAGGAGTCGCGCTCTCTTTTTTGATTTGATTTCAGTCAAAGCTGAAAATCCGAATTCACAAAACCATGAAGACGCGAACGGCAAAATGATCTTGACTGCTTTCAAACTGAGACCTGGAAACATTTTGGTGAGTTGGTCAATCGATATTCATTCTTCTAGATCAGTAATCAGTTTCCCTACTTCCAGTAAAACAAATAACACGGATATCGAATTTTTTGGTTTGAATAAAATATCATTCACAATTTCTTCAGATTCGTTCTGAAACAAACGTTGATTTTACATAAATCAGCAGTGTTATTGCGATGGTTCCTGAAATTGGAATCCCGAATATGTAATTCTCGAACGATGGTATGGAAAGTGATACGTCCTGCAAATAAGCAATTGCTTCGTGAGGGAAACGGCGATTACACGTTAGTCAATGACAAAATGCAGTCTCAAACCTCTCGTAAACAGGGAAGAAGCAGCGACCTTCATTGATTAGGTACACGAGATCTAGGCCTGTCTTTGTGACGATTATGTAGCAGGACTCATCCGTGGTTGAATCAACCGTGAGAAACTCAACAAATAGCACAATTGGATTAGGCGCACTCAGCAGTATCAGCAAAACAAACGTCGCATCTGATCGCCGATTGGGCTGTTTGGGATTGACATTCGCATCGCAAGCCAAGAAACCTGCATCCAAGGGCCCTAATTCGATTATCGCCTCTCGGCAGTATAAAACAACGGCAACAGGCACTGGGGTCAAAAACCAATCCACTAGATCTCCTCCGCCTCCCCCAGTATCACCACGAACATGAAAACCGCTGTCGTGATCTCCGCACTTCTTGCCCTCTCAATGGCTACCTACATTCCTAGCTACCCACTGAGTGTACCGAGGTCAATGCAGACCAACGCCGTTCGTCTGGTTCAGTGGATGTTTCAAAGTGCCATGAAGGGTGACGCCTGGGTTCTCCGACTCACGTTCGATGGAGGCTGTGGCAGATGCTCCCTGCTCTCAGATCCCAAGATTAAGGGCTGGCCTGCCCTCTGCAGCCCCTGTGTCGCTCCCTTCCTCAGCCAACTGGAAAAGGTGAAGGGCTGTAAAACGTGTTACAAGAAGGGCAAGGACTGCAACAGGTGCCAGAAGCATCTTCGTGACCTCAATGGCAAGGAGGTCACCAAAATGAATAAGCAAGCACAGCCCTTCCTGCAGAAGATACAATATGTGTAATCAGGTGCTTTGGAGCTTCTGGCGAACTGCAACGAACTCATTCTGTTTTGCTTCTCGTTCAACCCTTTTCTCTTCTGTTAGTTTTCTCGTAATCTAAAGTCCCAATGCACCCGGAATGAGCGAAGCCGAAATTTATTTTATTATTTTGGGGGTCGGTGCTAGGGTGTTAACATATTGAAGTCTGATTTAGAATTCATGGAAGAGAACTCTGATCTAATCCGTTTAAGGCGACACCTTGTTT
>JAPUBX010001864.1:0-14752 GCA_028672205.1 Proteocephalus fallax | reverse complement strand
CCCGTAAGGAATCCGTCTGTGAAAATTAACTCGCAGCGATAGAAACCTTTTTCTAATGATGAAATACTAGTCTCGACCGCTTTAAATCAACCCGATCGCAAGCCATGCTACGACGCATACGACTTGCATCGATAGACGCGAATTCCGGGTGATGTAACACTCTTCATCGTACGCGTGGACGCCTTCTGTGTAGATATCCCTACAGCGATAGAAGCCCCTTTCTCACTATTTTGTATTGCGGCTCTAACTATTGTTTGAATAATAAACAATATTATTCATTCCCGACCTTCGTCTTTGGCCACCGTGCCATTCGGATCAAGCGCAACAGCAACATCCACTTGAATAGCATTTTCGTTTTCCAACCCAGGGATCACGATTTTACGCGACATCTCGAAAACTCATCCCCGTCCTGTTGTTCACCTTCTTTTTCGACGTACTGTTTTCGATGCACGCTACTCCTTCGCTGACCCCGAACTGAAGGCATCAGTCAAATTGATCGCTAATTTGTCGCTATACGCGGCAAGGGCTGTCAAAGGACGTGAGAATCTGGGCTCGGTTAGTCCCATGTACTGTCCAAAGGAGCAACAATATCCCGCATTTGCCGATTTACTGAGATCCTAGAGTACACGCATCGGGCAACCGAAAGTGAATCAATATAAATCGGTCATTTATCCAGCTCATACCCGATAAATTTGTCTTGAATTGGCGAAACCATTTGTATCGTAAAATGGAGCGAGGAGGGTTGTAGGCGTATTTGAAAGGAGCAAGCAAGAGATATCGGGGTGTTCACCAAACACCAATTAAAAGGTTAACTGACCTATCCAGTATCCATCGCTCTCTGGCAAGCCGGTCTCCACCGAAAAGGTTCGCCCAGGTGGCCAAATATCGCGGTGACATAGAAGGATCGGGCTCCTCCACATCAACCCCACCGTCTCGCTCATTCTGGGGAACTCCGCCGGCACAGGGACCATAGAGGTTGCAGATATCAAGGCCGTAGGTTGAGACCTCATGGGCTCTTGAAATCTGAGAGCAAATAGTAAGCCCAATATCGGCTCGATGAGCCCCATGTATTGTTACGATGTTATCGTTAAATTCCTACACTTGTTGGTGGACGGCCTTTTTGTGGCTCTCGTGGTTACCCATTGTTTTAGTGAACAAACTGGTGTCGAAGAAAACTATCTTATTTAATTATAGCTAACGTTTTTAGTAAGCTTTTACATACTGTCCAATAGCTTTGGTAGTTCTTGTCTCGATTAAGAGTTTTGTTTTAAATGGAACCGCAGCCGTGCTGAAGCGCGGACTTTTGGGATCGTCGTGAGCTCAGATACTCCGTTTTTTATTTCTTTATATCGAGGGGAAATGGTGAAGCTAATCAAGCAGACGATGCAGAAGCTCCTGTCAGAAATGGCCGCATCAACTAGAAGGTCGACATCAGAACGTCGACAGCGACAATACGGAAGAAGACGGACAAACGCCTGCGACAGAGACTGTTTGCGAGATGGCGGCGGAGATTACGAAGCTTCGCGCAGAGATTCAAAACCTGAGGCAGAACAAAGAAGATTTGCCGATTACCCCTGGTTATTCCCCACGACCGTACCCTGCAAACCCCGTTACTGCCTTCCCTTCCATGGTGAATGAAATCCCTCTTAGCCCTGCAGTGTTCTCGTATTCTTACAACTGGTCGTCTATATTTAATCGAGGAAAACTCACAGTCTCGTGGCATTTGGCGTCCGTGTTTTCACTGAACAGACAATTCCCGATAAGTTTCCCATCACAACAATAGTTGCCACAACCTACAAAGCCAAATAAAAAGAACGATACTTAACGCTTCGTAGAGGCGGCACTGGTGATTTGGACCTTATCCCGTAGCATGGATAAATTGATATAATCACGAACGACTTAGTGTGAAAAATGTTCTTCTTTCTTTACTGGCTATTGTATAAACATAATTAGCCCGTTTATTGGGTTAATAAAGCAAAAATTTACTCTCCACCAAAAAGGGAATGGTGGTAGGCGAAGTAAAGGAGAGAATTGTCGTTCAAGACGTAGCTGGGCAGTCCGTTGTCAACGGCAACGGCCTACAACACGTAGAAAGAGTTTAGGGGAATCAGGCAAGAAAAAATATTAGTTCAAATATCCTTTAGCCTTATTTCCGAGTTATTGGCAACACGAATATTGCTATTCCTCAACATGCGAACAATGTGTACGAGGCATGCGAGAACTAACGAGAACTGGTCCATTTTCGGTAAGTAGTCCAATTAATGACGAACACCCAGGGCCACCATTTAGCCAAAGAACGATAGGAGCAGATGAAGAATTGTATTTGGCTTCCACAAACCAGTAGTGAAGCTGGTTGTTGTGGGTGGTTCCATTCAAGTAACCGGAGTACATTTCAAAAGGTAATTCGTCTCTTATAATATTTTGTTTTAACTGGACTGGGCCGGTTTGAAACCGGGACTTTTGGTATCGTCGTGTGAGATACGGTTTGTCTGCTATCACTTATCCTTTTTATTGAGGTTATGTCGAAACTGATTAATCGTACGATGCAACAGCTTCTGCCTAAAAAGTCCATATCAACGAGAATGTCCACAACTGGACGTCGACCGGTCCCTTCTTCGCGCGTCAATACGGAAGAATACGAAAGGAATTCAATGGCGGCGCAACTATGTGAATTGGCGAACGGAATGGCGATTTTACTGACAGAGCATCAGAACAGGATGCTGAACAAGCACCAGTCGCTCTTGAACAAGAGCCGATATCTGACATCCCTACTGTGCCCTTCCCACTCCGTTACTTCTCTCTCCCCAGCAGTGTTCCCTCATTCTTACACATATATATCCAAAAATTAAAATCAATTCGTAAAGACACTAAATTATACAGGCTAGCCGGGCATGCTTATGTGACTGTTTGCTAGCTCAGCCACATAAGCATTCTCCTAGATCCGACGTTTACGCAAGAGTGCCAAAAGAATTGAAAAGGAGGTTTTCGTCCTCGGCTGCTGACGATTTTACGAAATTTCCAGATATCGCCACCGATAATTTTAATAATAATATAAATAGGAAAAATTATAATCAAAGTGATATTCGCTTTATTAAGTTCACGAAGGCGAAAATTTTCCGCACTGAAATGTACAATAAATGTATGTAAACGCGAGGTAAATTTGCCCGACAGCAAATTACACAATTGTATTCTCACAAGAAACTGGTATTTAATTAATTCCCCTACGTGGGAAACCGAATAAATGTCGGTCCTTCCCGTCACAATGTGTCAGAGTTAGTTAATAGAGCGCTATCCGTAGGTATGACTAAGTGTGCTTGATTCTTATGAGCAAACCGACAAGAGGTGTGTTGTTTCGCAGATTACTGGGAAGGGATCAATGAAGGCAGTTGGACAAGAAGGGTGAAGGGGTGGTCCAATAGACGCGATCTATCAGTTGTGTCCCAAGAGGGGTAAAAGGTTAAACTTCAAACTAGTATCGATGTTTGATAAAACGCTAAGCAAAAGTATTATATATGATCCAATATAATCATCAGCCTCATTATCTCGAGTTTTCGAGAGAGCATTCTTCATTTGCAGCTTAAACCCCAATATTGAGACAATTTCGATTTATTTAATTAATCAGATACAAATCTATCTATATAACCATTGCAATTTGAAGACTTCGTGGCTCAAAAATAAGAATGGCACAATGGCCAAAGATCGGGAATGACTAATATTGTTTATTATTACAACAACAGTGAGGGCCCGACCTGAGCTGAAAACGCCGACAAGGCGTGATACCTACCGCGCGTTACGATGAGTCCTGTCTGGATACACGCGGGGTGTGTCGTGGTCATGGTGGCCGGTCTGGTGTCGTTGATGTTGACTTGATTGATCCACGTTAAGGTCACAGTATGCGTTGTGGTATGTGTTCGCGGGCGGAAATCGCATCGTGCCCGTTCAAACAAAAAGGGGAGTCTGAGGTCACTACATGGCTCCCCCCTTAGACTCTTTGTCGTCAGGGGAAGAGATACAATAAGGATGGCTGGTTAACAGACGGTAAATTAACGGGCAAAGTTTGTTAGATGCGGGGGTGTGCGGCTGACGCGACCGCTTCGTGTATGGGTGGTCGTCAATGCATCAGGCGGCTCCGAACTGATTCGGGCAGGGGCATGAGAAGTTTCCTGGAGAAATCGCGTCGTTCGGTTGGCCAGTCAGTTCGGGCGGATTGCGAATTGGAACAGTATTGAAATAGGGTTCCTCGACGAAAGCATCATTGAGTCGATCAATTGAAACCGTTTCATGGCGTCCATTCATGGATATTTTGAACGTTTTATCCGAACGGGAAAGTACCGGAAAAGGACCATCATATGGTGGTTCAAGAGGACGACGGACTCGATCACAACGGAGAAAAACGTGGGTGCTCTTTTGCAGTTGTGGGTTGAAATGGGAGCCTGACTTCTGGGGTCTGGTTTCTTTAGGCCGAACGCTCCAAGCAAAACTGCGTAGCCTCTGAAGAACATCGGAGACACACAGAGACGGCTCAGCTGCTCTTGGGTTAACAAACTCACCCGGTAAGCGGAGAGTTGCACCGTAGACCAATTCCGCCGGGCAGGAGTCGATGTCCGGTTTAAAAGTCGCACGAATGCAAGAACGACCGTTTCTGCGCCGATGTCCGCTAGCGATATAACTTCGCACCCACGGGTGAAGCGATCTACACAAGTCAGCAAGTAGCGGAAACCCCTGGACTAGAGCAACGGGCCGACTAAATCCACATGAACATGACTAAATCGTGCGTCGGGTTCGTCGAATGTGCCTATCGATGCCCTGGTGTGACGATTGACTTTTACTTTCCATGAAAACATTTCAGCCACTAGTCGGGTGGTTGCGCGAATACAAGGGTGCGAAAGACATGAACCATTTCGAAAACTTGGCGCCGCATGCATTGCGGAATTAACGGGCGAGGCGAAGCTTTGGTGAGCGGAGAACGCCGAGACCGCGGGAGAGTAACGTTTATAAGGGCTGCGTCGTCGGGCCCAATTCGAATACCCTCGTGTTGCTGGGCGTCAGACATATCCTCGTATTCGATACCATTAGCGAGCTGCTACCAATAACAAAATGCTTCTTCTTCACCGCTCATTTTTTCGCGTCGTAGCACAATTCTAGAACAGTTAACCGTGAAAGCCTTTTTTCCCCAAAGCAATATAAGGTCATCGTGAATTTCTGCTTCATTCAAATGATGGTTCAGTGTTTTTTAAATGCCTGAAATCAACTAAGCAATCAATCTGTCTATTTTCGGGGCCATTCGATGTGGATTCGAACTCAAGCAGAGAACACCCGGTTGATTATCATCCAGAGAACCCAATTAGAGAATAAGAGAATGACAACCCCAAATAACACAATTCAATATGAAATTGAGCTTTTATTTCAAATACATAACCTACGATGATAATGGCTTCTTCTTCCGCCTATTTGTCATCCTTCTGCGGTGAATGAGAAGCTTCTTTTTCGTCCTTGTGTCCCTCGCATTTCTTTGACGCTTCTGTGTGCTTCTTGCAGCACTGCGAACATTTCAAGCATGGGCAGAGGCTGCAGCTACATGGATCCTCCTTACAACTGCAACCCGATTGGTTCTTGCAGCCATCGCAGCATGTGCAGGTCTTGAGGTCACAGCAGTTATCGGAGCAACAGCCAGGCATTGTAACTGATCAACTGAATATTACGTGAAAGTAGTGTTCTTTAAATAGTCCACCGTGACTTGCATTCGATCAGATGATCACAAATCAATCTTAGTTGAAGTTAAGGCGTCGAGAAGACTACTTACAGTTGAGAGTTGCAATCAGGAAGATTCACTGCAAAAGCAGAGATCAACTAAGCGGCTATCTGGCTCCGATGAGAGTTCACGAAATGCATAACTTATCGATTATTAATCAATGATGATTTATGAAGATTTAAACTGGCAGAATTTTGATTTAAAAAATGAATTTCTTTAGTATAAGGTCTGATAACAATTAATTCGGTTTATTTGCTTGAGCAGCATTGTTAACTTCGCGGATGCTTCTGTAGGCTACTAAATTAATACGTTTCCAGCATTAGATCGGTTGCTAAAAGACAACATATTTTAATCCAACACTAATTTACCACGAAATTCATTTCGCGATCCTTATCCTTTAAATGGTTGAACGGAAAACGTCTACAATTGACCGTAAAAAAGGAATTATTTGCTACTTGGGTTTGGTGAAACCAATTGAAAAAAACCATCTTTTTGTTTTTCTTTTATTAAACCAATTAGACTATAGCATTCTATAATTAGAATTCGAACTCGAAAATTATTGGGCAGGTGTCGCACCTACGCGCTTTGTCGGCGTCCCTGATATCAGTCATTGGCAATAGTGGCATTCTGAGCTTGGGACATACAAATCACACTAATATATTTTCATGCATGACTAAAATAAGGATAACATGGTCATAGAGTGGGTCAAAAAAAGTATTTAGCCGCCAACCGTGGAAGTTCTCCCGATTAAAATGATTAAAGAGGCCTCAATATTTTGTTATCAGCATAAATGACACATCTCCAAAACATGAAACAGTCACAAGTCCAAAGAGCTCTAAAATAAATAAAATTGTAGACCTTTGTAGCGACCTTAAATGATGTGATTATTTATGCTTCACGCATGACATCCATTGTACTGGCCCCACATTGACTAACGCGCAACACAACGCATGCTGTGACCTAAACATAGATCAATTAAGACAAAATCGACGACGCCTGAGGCCGTGACACGCTTTACGTGTGTCCAGACAGGACTCACCGCAACGGGCGCCAGGCGTCTCTCCTTGCAGGCGTTTTTGGCCCAGGTCGGGCTCTAACTATTGTTTGAATAGTGAACAATAATATTCATTCCGCACCTCCATCTTTGGCCATCGTGCTATTTTGATTTTTGGGCCACGAAGTCTTCGAATTACTATATCTGCGAGCATGACAGCTGATTTTAATTTCATCATTTGCCGCAAGGAATCCGTCTGCGCAATTTCACCGCAGGAAGTGAAGCAGGAAGTAAAGAAGTATTTTCGTATCTAGTAAATATATCCCTTCCCAAAAATAATCGATCGATATCTTGGAACCACGAGTTGTACACGCTTGGAATTGTCGCACGGTTAACTTAATATTGCCTTAACACAAGCATATGGCAGACAAACCCAGTTTGGTAAAACTATCAAGGTACAAAACGCCCGTAAAACACGATATTTAACATTTTATACACACTCGGGTCCACCCAAGTTGTGGCGTTGCCGCATGCGAATCGCCGAAAACGAATTCGAAAGATGCTGGTTTTAGGCGTAATTCGACTGAAGATGTCCCCTATTCCGCCATCAAAACACCTTTTGGATTATTCAAATTCGTACAAGAAATCTAAGGTCACTACAAGGCCATGTGTTCGGATAATACACGCCAATGTATCGAAACTTTTCACATATACAATCTCTCCTAACACTTAAACCACTTAATCCAGAATATTTGAAGCTTTTCACGAACCATGAAGATTGGCATTATTTTATGACATATAGCAGTTGGGTTATATACTTTACTTGTTGATAGTCGTTCTTTTTCTCTTCACGTTTATAATTTAACGATACAATAAATTAACAATGAATAAATATCGCCATACTGGCAACTTTATATACTTGAATGCTTACTTTTTCGAGAAATTTACACCGACCTTGTAGTGGGCCCTGTTTTTGTGGCACAAATTACCCGTCATCTAAATTTGTCGTTTTACGCATTTATATATTTTTCCCGATATTCATGATTTATCTGTATAGTTTAAGTCACGCATTTAACACAAATAATTACGTTTTTTTCATTATTTTCTGTCCTGTTTCACGCATCCAATTAAGTATAGCGAAATCTTACCCAATATGCGATTTGACTCGATTCGAGTCGTTACTGTGGCCCAATTAAAAAATATTAAATCTGTTTTGAATTATTTTTTTGTGAGGATTTATATGTTGTCGCTGAAATTCTATACTTTACGGATCCAAATATGAACATGTTATATTTCTTAGGATCAACTGTTGACGAGATAAAACTACCCACTTCATTCAACCGTTATTTATGATAACCATCCCATAGGTTTGCCAAAACTCTGTGCCCTCGTTCCCTAAGCTAGTTTCATGTCATTTCCATTCCCTACTAAGCAACCAGATTTTATGCATGTTAATATGTCCCAAAGATTTGTTCGGCCAATCGATATTTTTCACAACTTATATTGACTCAGCCAAGTGAACTTCTAAAGATGTCACTTGATCAGAAAAAACGGTCACTCGTGTATCGTTTCACCATCAACCTTCTATCTTTCAGACGATATCTAAATGGCAACCGCAGCTAGTAGCCGTTTGCCTTGGCGCCGACTAGACAGTCGTGGCTATGGAGTTGAAGAGGGGTACGAAACTCAGGATGCTAGTGATGACAGCGATGACGTACAGTTTGTGGAATGTGCACAGAGGCGAAAACGGCGCCCGCGTTCCGGAAAGTCTGATTTCTACCCGGTTCATGTGAGTGCATCCTATTTCAATAGCCAACTGCTTCCTCTGTTCAGTTTTCAAGTGCACCCGATAATCAGAAGAATTGACAAGTCGCCTATCTGGGTATATGGCATCGAAACGTGCACTGCCTGTTAGATTATCGCCTGGGGGTTCCGGCAATAATTAGTGCGCACTGCACATTGATCTCGATGTCGGAAAGGGGAGTGTCCGATCGCAGAGTTCGGAGGTGCGGATGCTGCTTTGGGAATTCGTCCCGTCGATTAAAAGAGGAAGTTGCAGTCCTTACGGTGTCGTGTCTGAGACGATGAAGGTCCGGGCGTTTTGCTAATTACAATTTGCATTTCCTTCATGGTGCAGCTTAAGATGTCCTTCTGTGTAGACGGGGCCTGGGAGATAACCAGTTGATTCGAATTATTCCTTTAGGTGCGTCCTAGTACAAAAATTCGCTAATTATTTCGACGAGACGTATCGTTTTTAATGTATGCTATATCCATCTGAACCTCGTTTGAGACGACACATTATTCCCAGGCCTCATTGTTGTCTGTAATTGCGAGTTGCCAAGACTCTTTATGCAGCTGTCATTAACGTCTCGACATCATCATCCACCAAGACGACCTATCCTATAGCAGGAGATTGGCGGGCAAGACTCTTCAGTTCAATTACAAATGTATTTCTGTTTTTTTAATTTTCCGGTAGTATCCCGAGGTTCTCCGGGCACCGTATCAACAAACCCTCTCTCCACACCGAGAGGCCTTCGTCTATACCTGGCGTCTGCCGGATCCAGAGTCGCTCGCCAAACTGAACGGCGTCGAAGCCGAGTGTTTCCGCAACACCGGGTTCTCCATTGGCCTCGTGTTCTCTCGACCGATCTCGACGGTATTTTTGCAGCTTATAATGTTATCCCACATGACCTCTCATAATGAGGTGTCCAGTCTTCCATCCAGCCACATTTTTACGAGGCTTAGCAAATTAATAATTTAATCAACAAAGTTTGCGCCCGTTTAATGAGCGACTTTCTAGGGTAATACGGTTATATCGAGTAGCCCCACCAACCGGAAGACATTGAAGAGAAGAATATAGACGCCGAAGGAATGAGTCACTCAATCAATTTGATCGTGACACGACAGAAAGTTGACAGAAGGGGTGGCACAAGCCATGTGGTGACCTTTTAATGCGGCGTGGTTGTCTACACGTCGCGAGAATTGATGAATTGAGTTAATAGTGTTAAATAACAGTTTCAGATAACAAATATAGAACACAAACGCCCTTCTAATGGGATGAATATTGATCCAAGGAAAGTTAGCCCCAATAAGGAGAAATAGAATACACTAGTGGTAGACAAACGATATGGCTTTATAACTGATATCAGTGAACATTCTCACTTAAACAATGAATGATGTTCTCTTGGCTGTGAAACTGCAAAGAAAAAGAGACGACGATCTACAGCCTACGGTGCGAACCTCGCGTTAAATAGTCGTCACCTAGGAAACCCTACCACCAAACTCGTTTCGTGAAATCCCCAGCGCATCGATAAAGCGGCGAAATTATTTCGTGAAATTCGTTGCGTGGCCGAGCGGTTATTGGATCGGTCGAATTTTTGCGCTCGTCAGCTAATGCTATCGGCTTAGCCGTGACTCATTCGCTTTATTAAGGTCACGAGGACCAAAACTTTCAGCATTAAAATGTACAATAAACAAAAATGTTACAGGACGTCACGATTATACGTAGAAAATGCTCGGGTAAGAAGAATAACCCAGATGCCTCACCAACGTTATTGGCAGTCAGAGCCCACACGTTCCATGTTTGTCATATATCTCGGGGGATTTCCTTGTGGTTAATGCATGAAGACAACATATTGGATGTTCCAACCGTCGTATCAGCTAACGAGGTATTCTGTGTCGGCATGTCCACGGTTTTTGCCAATGCCTGTTTAGTAGTCAGTTCTGATCTGGTTGGCTCTCTGTCTGTCACCATGTCGGCGAATGGCAGACAGGTGCCGGTGCTCCTCCCACTACGACCTTAAACCACTCTTTTCACAGACTTCCTACCTCGCCCGGATCCCCCTCTTCCTTGAAAATGGTTTGGTGCGCGTTCGTCTACAGCACACCATTACGGCGACCCTGAACCAGGCCCAAATTGTCTGGCTCACCGAAGCCCACAAGGCCCTCAGCTTCTTGGCCCGAGACGCCGAGGGTTTCGGGTGCTTTCCCGCCTCCAAGAGGTTCTTTCGCGCCAACCACTGGTCGGCTCCCCTTTCCGGGGTGCACTTCAACCAGGGCAGAGCCGGAATCTGTGGTCTCTTGGCCATCATCAATCACGATAGTGGTAATCGTAATTTGCGGACATTATCCTAACCAGCACACTTCGTCGTCTTCGTCCTGGAACTCTTTGAAGAGTTGTTATTTTTATATTATCGTGGGTCTATTTCAAAGGTGCTACCACCCACTTCCGGTAGAGTTTACTATGGAGGTGTCTGTGTGCTGCTGAGTCGTGAAACGAGTAAATTAATGACTATGCTCTGTTTGTAAATCTATGCTGACATTTTAGAACCGTCAGCTCTAATTCCTATGGAAACGGTGTACGTTGGGGGGCCATTTATGTTAATTTGACAAATTACTCCAAAACGAATGTCACACATTAATGTGATTGGTTAGCGCTCTTCGTGTCGATTGCTGCTTCGGCTCCAATCTCACGTAACTTCTTATAGACGAGTAAATTAATGACTATGCTCTGTTTGTAAATCTATGCTGACATTTTAGAACCGTCAGCTCTAATTCCTATGGAAACGGTGTACGTTGGGGGGCCATTTATGTTAATTGGACAAATTACTCCAAAACGAATGTCACACATTAATGTGATTGGTTAGCGCTCTTCGTGGCGATTGCTGCTTCGGCTCCAATCTCACGTAACTTCTTATAGACGAGTGCTTTGGTTGCTTGCTTGCGGGAAGTTGTCTTGCTCTGTTGGTGAGAAACCTGGGTTCGACTCCCCTGCCATGTAATTGTCTGAGGACGGTAATTGATGGGTCCCATCATTTACGTGCGCCCAGACCGGATAGCCACACGCAACCGACAACTCTGTTCTCCTCTGAACACTTGAAGATGGAATAGCACGTGCATGGTTCCATAATCGCCGCTGTCATTCCAGCTTCTTCTTCATCTTCGCGTTTCGTCGCAGACCCCAGTGATCGAATACTTCCAATCCCCTGGTGTCTGACCCACGGTGGCTAGGTATCACTGCCGTTGGTTAGGATGGGGTAGATGCTGTCCTTTCCGCCTCTGAAACTCGGCATTCGTGGTTGGTTGGTTGGTTGTGTCAGAGGCGACGAGGTTGTTTAATGGTCCCTTCGCGCACCATTTCAGTCCCCTCCATCGACTATGACAGCGCTCGCCACCTCTGTACTTGGTACAACCAGCAGAGAATCTACGCCCTACGGCGCCAGGCCCCCAGAGACAGCAACAACAATGCGCACTTCGAGCTTCTATCACACAGCCCAGTTGTGTCGCAGTTCGGCAAAAAACTCTCCGAGGTCTCCTACGGCGTTCTTCGTGGCCTCGTCGTCCGCCAATCCAATGCCCCCGACTTCTTCTTCGTCGTCGAGAGCACTGGCGCCGAACACGGCAATGTCTCTGTTCGTTCCATGTCGGCACACAACGATTCGGCAAGTGTAATTTGCTTTGGGCGTTGTTTTTATGCTCGGTTAAGCGTGGGTCGGGGGGAAGGGAAGAAGCCCTTTTTTGCTAGACGGATGCTAGACGCTCGTCTTCATGAACACCCAATTAGCCTACGGTTGGAATGGCCCTAAGCGACTCCCATTGGTCCCAGGCAGATTCGTCCATAGAGGTTTCACTCAACTGCTACTCCTGTCTGTTCAAGATACTGACAACCTTCTCATCCTCCCCACACCGTCTTCTTCTTCTTCATCTGTCATTGCAGCCAATTTAGCTTCAGGTGGTCTCCGGAATTGTCTAGGGATGTTCAACGTCCCAATACCAACATTTTGTCGGTCGAAGATAAATTGAACCAAGAACTACTACTGCCGCAGCTATTTTTACTGGTAGATGAGAGATAGAGTCGCCGAAAGAGCAGGGAGTCGCTATATCTAAGGCGAGGTTCACAACTGCTCGTTGGCGACGTGTCCCAACAACTTTAAGAAGGCTGCCGCGTTTCTATTGGCTCTCGGGTTAGGACGAATCAAAAGACGCGTCCATTTGAAATGTTCGTGGTTCTGACATTGTTTATTTTGGTGTTTTTAAACCGCGACAGGAGTCATTCTTCGAATCGCAGACGTTTTCCCGTTCGTCTGACAAATGCTACATCTACCCACTCAATGCCTGGCTATGGCAATGCATCACCATGACCCCCAATGTTATCCATCAATTGACCCGATGTCTCTGTGCTCTTGAACTGGAGAACCGGCTGAACACGCAGATCACAGACGTATCCCCACCAGTACCAGTGAATAAAACACTTATAATGGTCGATATTGGTGATCAGGGCCTCATCGCCGACACTGTGGTGCATAGCAGGTTGTCCGAAATCGCCTCGGATTTTATCTGCATGCAGCAATTGGAGCAGGTATATTAAGGTTTAAATCGCAATAACTACTTATTGTTTGACAGTAACAAATATTTAAATTAAGTCGGCGGGGAGCTTGATAATACCGAATGCCGTTGGGTTTCATAACGTGTCGTGAGCGTTGTATCCATTAAACGGAGCAGAAGAAAAATGTTCTAACTTTTTAACAGCTTGTAAGCTTTTTTTAAATACTATCGTGACTTACCTATGATCTCCATTTGACGGCATTTCACTAGTTATACATCCATAGCTGCTCGTATACTAGATGACCTTTTCAAGTTTATGTTAGTGTAAATCTCTTCGATCAATTCGTAGCCCTATACCGTTCAATACCCACAAGAACGACGGCATATCGCAATTCGGCCATTCCTTATTTATCCCGATTTTTAGTTTCACCAGAACAGGTGAAGCAGGAAATTAAAGACAATTTTGGCATTTAGCATTGTTATGCTCGTTTTAAGCTGAATGTTTGTGGTCCTCGTGACTTCAATAAAGCTATTACAATTATTATTATTAATAAGTCGTCATTAATTAAGCCTTTGTGGCAGCCCTATTTGACGACGATTAAAGTCGCATGTTGTCCTCATTTGAACATCATCGACGCTGTCTAGAGCGACTTCAATCCGGCCAATCTTCTGGAGGTCAGTGAGAGCGACAAACTGAAGTGCCTAGGAAACGCCTTCATCAGATTCGCCACAACTCTCATACTCTTCTACGACCCCGCCAATCATCGCCTGCGTAACGGGGATCTCCACGAATTACGCATCCGGCTGACATGCACCCAAGCGCTCCTTAAAGTCACCACGGACCTTCGTCTTCTCGACCTCACGACCTTTGAACCCTTCAAAAAGGAGTCGTGGCTACCTCCCGGCTGCGTCTTTGCCACCCAAAAGGCCCCCAGTGAAAGTGGTCGGCGTATGTGGTCTTACACGCCCATAAACGTGAGTCGAATGCCTTAAGGGTCTGCGGATTCCGTTTTCGGAAAATATCGTCGCCTCTGTTTCTTAATTCGACGGTTCAGGAGGCTTGGTTTAAGCTCTAGCCGTATAAAAACCTTTGTCCATGCCTGTATAATTCGCCTTATTGTATATTGTTCTCCAGTAATGTTCCCCGGCCTTAAATGTTGCGACTTTTACCCTTCGTAGGCTTTTCTTTAAAACAATCTTAAATCTAATAAACGGTCTATCTTCTTCATCTAAGATATAATTGTTTAACACCACTTCTCTGGTTGTACACACATCGCTGCTCGTATATTAACTGACCCCTTCCATACCCTCTATTAAAGTTTGTCCAAATTTAAATCTATTCGACCAATGCGGAGACTATACCGGACAACACCCACAAGTACGGCGGCATATCGCAATTCGGCCATTCCTTATTTTTCCCGATTTTTAGTTTCATCATAGCAGGCAACTAAAAGAGAATATTCATAAATGGCATTTTTATTTTATGTTTTACACTGAACGTTGTGTTTTCCGTGACCTCAATAAAGCGCTTACAATTATTATTATTATTATTATTATTATTATGTTATTGATCTCCTGTATAGTCCTCAGAAGACTTCAATGAACTGGGCATCCGTCAGGTTTACGACCGAGGTGTAACAGACACCCTGAAGGCCATAACCGGGGCCTACATCGCCCACGCA